>LKNJ01001068.1:10257-108802 GCA_002120245.1 Maccullochella peelii | reverse complement strand
TGTCTGGACATGAGACCTCTAAGCCTTGCTATTTGTTTGAGATGATAAAACTTGGACATTATGGCATTATGGTGTAATTCTCTAATAAATGATAAATGTTTAAAGTCTGACACCACAGTCTGGACTTCCCACCCAGACTCCCATGTGTGGTTAGGGCCTTTAATGTTTGGGAAAGTTTCTGTTATTAAAATCAGTGGAGACTGTTTCTGTATTGAAGCAGACCAGGATCTTTCTCTAACCTTAACCAAACAGAACCATGAAAGGTTGAAGAATGCTGTAGTCACTGCGAGCGGATATTGTGTTGCTCTGATATTTTGGAGGAAAACAAATGAAATAAGTTGTCAGTGAACATTTTACTGATATGTTCAGTATCAACATCTTTGTGACCTGTAAGATACGTTCATTAACAACATTTCACACCTCCACACGCCTGGCCAATCACAGCGTGAAGTCAGCACGATTATCTGATTGTTGGTTTTGGACACATTGTCAGACAGAGCCCTCCTTGATTCCACTGAGATCTCAGATGCCAGTGATCATACAGTCAGCTTGTTCAAACTAGGACACTTAACATCATCAGTGTTATTAGTTACATCTGTGCTTTCCCTGCAATAACAAGCCAAAAAGAGTCTGTAGAGAGACCATGTACGCTTCTCCAATCTAAACTGCTCTAAGCAGATCATGTTATTGTCTTTGCAAAAGGGGACAATCGAGTTTTTAGAACTCGGGTTTAAGAATCCAATACTTAGTTTGAAGCCTATGAGAAATCAATACTGACATCACAAATCAATTTTCCCTATTATCCAAGCTTCAGTGTAAAATACTGTATAGCTCATGATACATTTGGCTCCTCTGCCTGTCACTTGGCTTTTCTGCCCGGCAGTGTTTTCCTCGGGGTGGTGATGAAGTGAGACGAGAGCAAAGATCACGGCTGTGTTTCCTCCTGCAGCTCCTGACGAGGAAGCTGAGGGACCCAGACAGCTCAGTTAACTGCAGTAATCTGCAAGCCTGATATTGACTTTGTGGTAATTGGTCTGTGGGCTTAATGAGCTTAGTTTACATGACTAGCACAGATAAGCCTGAGGGGAAGGGGAGTGTTTAAGACCCCCCCATCTCTCTCTGTCAATATGGAAGCTCACACCACAGACTGAGCTATCACACGCACAGAAGCCAGCCTATTAATCTGAGCAGATTATCCATTCTTGTTAAAAATAAAATAAGAGCATCTCATGTGACGACTGGGCCTCAGAGGAAGCTGTTTGTATCTGTTCTCCTGTGTACACTGTTGTGAATCATAGGACGGGCAGTGAGGGGTTACACAGCAACTGATGAAGTTTATAAAACTGCATCAGCCCGCCTCATGAGAAGCACTTTAATAAATGAACTTTAATGAATGTGGTTTTTGTCACGAAAGGTTGTTTATTTGTCATTCTACAACACAGGGCTGCACAATGAACGCTGTATCCCCTTCATGCTACACACACATATAATATATATACAGAAATTTAAATTTAGAATAAAATAAAATAAATAAAACAATAACAGTTTTTGCATATATTATATACCTATACATGTTTGCACCCAGAAATGTAGCGAAGTTAGAAGGAGCTACTAGCTTCTGCACGCGCCGCCATCACCATAGTAAATATTATACAATGCTTTTTGTCAGATGTAATGCTTGTTGTAATTTTATGTAAGTAGTGAATGTGTTGAAATGTCTTTTTGGATCACCTTCGCTGACCTTTGCTCAAGAGGCTTTGCCTTTTGCCAGGCCGGCATTGTAAATAAGAATGAATTTGTCTTTTGGTGTATCCCTCCTAGTCACCCCCAAACCACTGGTTTAGATTCAGTTACATGGCATTCTCACAGTATCTAGTGATGGTGGTCTCATTGTTGCAGCTCTGCAGAAGTTTAACACATTATTAACTGAGTTTCTTTGTCTTTTCTGTGTGAATATGCACTGTGACGTTTTCTAGCACTCTGAATTGATTTGGCAGTAACCCGTGGGTCCTCAGAGCACCTCCCTCCACATCCACAGACACTGAAAGAGCTATCAATAGCTTAGCATATGTCCAACCATCTATCACTGCGTTGGTCAGAGCTCTGGGACTCCCTGTGTGCTGTGTGTGCTCGGCCCACTCTGTACTGAGTGCTGCAGTCAAGTAGAAGTCAACAGGGCTGACAGGGAGCGTGCTGGAGGGCCCTTGAAAGAGTGACCAGCCTTCAGCCGCCTACACCCTGAAGGATACAATGTGACCGAGTGCCCCCCCCCCCCCCCCTTACACACCACCACCAGTTTGGGTAGCCTCATATTACCCCAGTCCATGCACACACACACACACAAACTCACACACAACCGACCGTGTGGTCTCAGGCCACCTCCAGCCAGGTCTCCCCCTCCTCCCCCTCTCTGCCCTTCTCAGCTCATAGATCACTGCTGACACATCAGTAATTGAGCTAGGATAGATAAGGGCCAGCAGACAAGGCCCCGGGGTCCTGACACCGCTGAAAAGCCAAGAACAAACACTGGGTCACCACATCAGACCTGTGTGGCTCTGCTCCGTCTCTCTTCCCTGTTTCTGTTTAAACCCGACAGGACTTTGGTCTGAGACGCGTTCATTTCTTCTGTGTATTTCAGTGAGACAAAGCCTGTTTCAGCACAATATTTACAGCTGTCTGTTGGGATGTCACAACTGCGCTACATTTCCCCACAGTTTGACCCCACATTGTTCTTTTTCTCTGTTTATATGCGACTCTGAACAAAATATTGCTTGTATTTTGTGCTGAAACCATCAGTTGATTCGAATCGATAAATTGATTGAAGAGTTAATTTTGACACGTGATTTTCATTTTGTTTTAGATATTTAACAAAAATGGATGTTAGTCAGGTTCAGTCCCATTTCAGTCATCTGATAATTGTTTGTTTTAGTAAACACAAAGTAAAGACATTGGTAGAGATTTTGTCAGTGATATTTAAGTCTTGTGAATCTTAAATTCTTATTTCTTCCAATCATTCTGAGGCTACAGCGGTCACCGTCTTTGATGTGCACAGTTAGAACAATAAAGACACAGTTTGCGACAGAATGGAATATGAGAGACTCAATCTTACAACTAAATGCAGCTGTCATTCCCAAACTCTGCTCCTCACTCACAGCTACCAGTTCTCTCCACTGCAGACGAGATCATCTGATCATTCAGGAGCTGGATTCACTCAATAAAATACTCATCACCAAAAAACAGGCAGGCTAACATGTTGACATTTACAAAGAGACATTTAGGGAAAGACTTAGACCTCATTAATTGGACTCATTCATACACAGAAGATAGCCAACTGAAACAACTTGTCCATGTTGGGTTAAGGTTAGCTCACCTTCTTATAAAAGGTGCTGTGTGTTGCTGGCCTTCCTGTTTTTTGCCTTTTCTGATTTGTTGCTGCTTTTTCAGTGGATTTGTGGAAGCACTTAATCCATACATGTATTACTGTTTTCCTTTCAAGGACCAGTTACGTTAGCAAACATTACTGGCAGAAGCATATCATTACTGCAAAGCAATATAATGCTTATTAGTGCAACAGGTCAAAGAGGTAAACTTCGCTTCATTTTTAATAGTTCGCAAAAATGACAATACATTTCATCACAGCTTTCATTTTTATTTAGTTCTGGTTGGTGAAAAAACATTTTTCCTCACAGTTTCCAATAATGATATTTGCAAACGGACAGAAAATGACTTATTGTGATAATGTAGCTCAATAATAGCTCAAGTCATTTATGAATGTTTGCTGCTTCCAGCTTCTCAGATGGCTTTTTTATGTTTCACATGACTGTAAATTGAATATGTTTGGGGTTTTGGGATTTTCGGTCCGACAGAATAAGCAGTCTGAAGGTTCTTGTAACCTGAGATTGGTGTTAGTCATTATGTTTGACATTTTGCAGAATGAACAATTAATTTAAACATGAATTAATAGACTAATCGATTATGAAAGTAATCAATAGTTGCAGCTATACTTATAACCAAAACATGCTATTGCCATGTATAAACGTGTTTTCCCATCAGGTTCAAAAGCCAGTAAGGCTAACAGAGAATCGGTGTTTCAGTAAAAAGAGAGAGAACACGTTGTTAGCAGGACATACAAGCGTGATAAATTTCCGCTCGTCTTTTGTCAGTGAATACGTCTGGGCCCATATGCTGGACTACAAAGCTACGTGAAAGCAGCGTTTAAAAAGCCAGGCCTACCACATTAAAGCCTATAACAATCTCTGTTCATGGTAAGTTATCACTCTCAATTAATCACCTCACACAATGGGATTTCTGATGTGTTCAAGCCCCCTGAAAGCTGCAGGTCAGGCCGAGGGCAGACTGACTCTCAGTTCCCCATTCTCCATCCCCTCATTCCCCTTTCACTTTATTACATCTCTCAGCCAACTGAAGCGCCTTTACATTTTTCTTATTGCTCAAGCTCCCTGAAAGAATGAGAAGACAAGCATCACACACTCCAAAACAAACACCGAGAGATAGATGTAGGTGTGGAGATGTGGGGCTTTATGTGAAGCAAGGGCCCCTGTAGTCTGACTGCCTGGCTGGCTGGCTGGCTGGCTGGCTGAGAGCCTTTCTGCCTGATTAAAACCCCTCCCTGGTCATTCCACTGGGGCTGTGTTAGCCTATGAATGGTATTGTATTGTTAGGGCTCTCCCCATTCCTGCACTGCTGAATGGGTTTAACCACTGGTTTAGATTCAGTTACACGGTTTTGGTTGAAAGTGTCCCCCTCCCACCGCTTTGGACTCCATGGTTCCCTTGGCTGACCTGTTTAGAAGCTGCCGTGGAAATGTCATGTTGCCCCTCCCATGGGCCGGACCCGACATTCACTTTGATAGGTAACAAAAAAATGACTTGGATGTGATTAAACCAATGGCTCTTTTTTAACCACAACGAATTGCCAGTCTCTGGTGGAACGTAACAGTGTGCTGATGGAGGACTTTGAAGCGGAGGATGCGGTGATTCACGCCTTTATATGTGTGTATGGGACGAGCTTTGATGGGGCATTAGAAACCGCTTCTGCAAAAGAAAAGTTTGATAGCGCAATAGCACCTTTTGGAAATTTTTATTAAAAATACACAGATACAGTGCTCTGCAGTGAACATAATACACATAGCATTCATTAGAGGTACAAGTTTGGCCTACGCTGCAAAAAAAAAGAAGTAATTTCATCATTTCTCCATATTAACCTTATTTTCTTAAAAGAAGTGAAAAATGACAGGTGACTTGTTCAGTGTAAGTTAAAACTCAATCTATATACAGCATGAGAGTTATAATCAATAAGACAGAAGAAGAAATACATTAATGTAAAGTATGAAAGTATTACGGTGTGTAAAGTTAAAGTAGGTTGTTAAAAAATGGTAGAAGAGTACTTAATGTATAAAAAATCAAAAGGATGTTCTTTGTTCACCACAAAGCCAATGTTAGAGGATTTAGTCTTTTACTTGAGTTTGTGAAGTCGGGGAGTTTAGGAATTTGTTATTGGAGGTCTGGAGATATTGAGGAATTTCACAAACAACTTGTTTGCTATTTGCCAGGAGTACAGCAGAATGCACTTACATTCACACTCACTGCATTAGACCTTTTCAGCTCAACTGGAGTGGAAAAACAATGTTGATCAACCAGGAAGTCAGTGGAAGTCAATGAAAAGTCAGGGGAAAGTTCATTCGTGGCCACAGCGGGAGTCTTGGGTGTTCATGAACATCACGGTGTAAAAACACTGATGGTGAATTAATTTTGCTTTACTCTTGTCTCGTCTCAGATGTCAAGCTCTTTGAATATGAATTTGATGATGATGAGTTGCCTGGAGTGCTTTCTCTTGATGAGTCAGTTCAGTGTCCAAAGCTGTAACAGATAATTATACTACTACTAATAAAACTATACTGAAGAGTGAACTCTGTACCGTCTGCCTGTGCTCCTGGTGCCAGTGTTGGACCGGTAGACTGAACAGTAACCTATAGCTGTGTGGTGCACAAAACACAGAGGAACGCCAACCGGGCTCTTTAAAGGAATTTTCTCTGTCAGTAACTGCCCACAGACCCACAGTGAGGGACAGGGAGGGGGCCACGATGCAGACCTTTAGCCCGGTTTAGAATAGGGGAAGCTAAAACTAAACAATCCCTCACTTCTTTAATTGGATGCAGCCTCTGTGGAACTGTATTTGGAAGTCTGAGGACCCCCTGCTGTGTAATAGGACTTTTCCTATACAAATTGTCAAGACACACAAATAACAGCTCGGCTTATTTATGACTCCTTAAAGAACCGAGGACTTGCAAAAAGAACTCACTTCAAAGAAATATACACCAAAGAGTTTCCTAAAAACAGAACTTCTAGTCTCTCACACACAGAGTCAGACCATAATGTCCCTCCGTCCATTTCCCACCAGTCCCCCGGTGCGTTGGAATAGGACAAGCCTATAATCAATTAGTTGTTCTCTGTTCATGTGGCTGTCAATTAGGCTGGCCAGTGATTGGGGATATGACTGCTTTATTAGCTGAGCCAGCTGCCCTCCTCCTCTGCTTACTACATTACTTACAACTAGTAACCTAATGACAACACTTTTACTTGACATTTATTGGACAGATGCCTCCTCTCCAACTCCCAGCACATGACGGCGCCTCAATTAAACCAGTGCTCATTTGACTCATTTGATTCTAATGTAGAGAAGCATTCCTCTAAAGTCTGTCGCATGGTGTTTTGTCAGGACTCAAATCCGCATTAGCAGTGACTTCATTACTTATTTACTTACTTTACTTACTTATGTTTTACTTATTACTTATTATTTGAGGTGGTAATGTGGTAAACCCAGGCTGTATTTGATCTCTTCCCGTGTGGAGCCTCCTGTGGCAGTAAAAGAAAATGTTTCTGTGTACCAAGTAGACTTTTATTACGATGTTCCTGTGAAGTATTTGGTTACAGTGATACAGAATATTCAGTTGTAATGGAAACCTTGCTCTCTATCCAAGGTATTTATGAGCTGAGCTGCTTTTGAGTAAGAGACTAACATAAGTAAAACATTCATGAGGAATTTGTGCTGAATTTAAAGGGGCAATCCACCAGTTTTACTCATGACAGTGAGTGTAGATCTATAATGTGTTCTGTGGCTCTGGAGGGGGCTTGGAGGCTACAGATTCTAACAGGAAGCAGCCTGAGTTACAAAGTGGGGGTGTGGAGTTTGACAGATGTAGTTGTTTACCAGGCAGGGAGGGTTTAATAAAGAGACGCTATTAAGTTGCCTCATGGGAAATGTAGGATCCAGCATTTTAGGATATTGAATCATACTAAGGACTAGAAGTCAGGATGTCCCATCATTCAATTTTTTTTGCTCTCCGGAGAGTCCCCAAAGGTTTTAGAGGTGAAATACTAAATCACTGGAGTACTCCTTTAAGGATGCACAAGAAATAAAAAAAGTTCTACAGGACATGTGTTTGAGTGTATCATACCAGTGTTTTTTTTTAGCTGTTTTTAGCCCATTAACTGCAAACACAGCTTAGTATTTCCCAGAGCATAGCTTAGCGTAGTTTTTATTCCTGGCAGCCATTTGTTTCTATTTACTTACACAGCAAGAAAATCAGCTTGCACAGTTGAAACTTGCTCAGGTAACAGCAGTAATCAATTAACATCCGACCCAGTAAGACTTACACCCATGTTGGATGATTCTTCAGCTCAAGATGTACGTTCAGTGCCAGTGTTCAGTGCTAATGCAGCAGGAGGCAGTGCGTACTCTAGGCAGAAGTTAAGGGTGTGGAGGCCAGGGGGGTGTATGGGTATGTAGCACATTCCACCTGTGTGCATTCTGTACACCAACAGTTAACTGCAGCTTAGTTGTCATGCATAGATATTGTGGGGGGAAAATAAAACACTGGCATTGGACATAATCCGGGAATTTGCAGAATTTCTCCGTCGGCTTTTATTTGAGCCACAGCGCCATTATTGCAATGTGGTAGCACATTGCCAATTTTAAATAAATGCGCTCTCCAAATAATTCTGCATCTTCAGCTGCATAAGCACCTTTACTTTGACAACAGTGTTCACAGTGACGGTTTACCTTTCCTCAAAAAAGGTTCAAGTTTGTGCCAGGTCACTTTCATAATGTAGTGAAATGGACAGGAAATGGATGGACACCAATGGACGTTTGGATGGAGGGCAAACACATGTCATAAAAGTCAGTAATATATGACCTTTTGCAAATGGACTAAAAGATTAATAATCATTAATAATGCATTAATAATGTTGAGATAAATAAAAACACTAACGTCTGTGTGAAAAATAAAAGGTGTGTAAGCTGGGTTTACATGTAATGTCTATTCATCCTTGACTTGACAACTCGAAAACTGCTTAGATATCAGAAGATGAGTAATAAAAAATAATAATTTAAATACTGGAGTTTTATAAAAGGCTGTGTGTGTCCTTCAGGCTTCTCTCACACATCAGCGCGTCTCCATGGATACTGACTTTAGGTATATTTTACAGCCTGTTGAAGCAGCTCAGGAGGGTTTCCTACTTCACGTCTGCCTCTCCTTTCACAGCCATACTCTATTGGTCTGCAAGAACAACACATATAGTGTCGGCACCGAGGCTCGCTGTAAAAGTAATTGGTTTCATTTGGAGAGTGGATAAATAGCTGTGGCTGGTTGTGGAGGGCTTCCTGCCGAGTTTGACCGCTCCTGGGTTAATCACAGTCCCTCGGAGGCTGGAAGCTTTCCCAGTCAGCTCTGGCCACCAGCCACTGGAGCTCTGACTTACAGCACAGCCGGCTGGGGTTCAGCTGCAGGGACAGAAGAAGAAACTGTTAGATGGCTATTATTTAACCTAATGACAATGACAACATGTGTTATTCCTCCTATTACACCAACGCCATCACTTTTATACAGGTGTGGGAAGTATGTACAGGTATACTGTATTTAAAAATTACTTGACTATTTCCATTTTGTGGACTTTTTACCTTCAGGGCACCATATTTCTTAAAATAGTCATGTAGGGGAGCATCATGGGTTTTATTGTCTATAAGTCTCATTGTCTTCATGGTGTTATTGTGTTTTACATTGTGTTCTAAAGTGTATTAGTTAGCAATTGACAGGTAAGACTGCAAGTGATGCTGGGTGCAAAATTGGTGAGGTTCTCCTCAGGATGAGTGCAGACTGGTGCGGCTCAGGCGAGAGAGCTGAGCTTTGAGTCCACTTCCTTTAGTCCACATGTGTGGACTAAAAGTGTCCTTGACTGAGACACTGAACCCCCATTTGCTTTCAAGGAGCAGACCAGTGCTTATACAAGACTGGAACAGAATTTACAAAAGGCAAAACATACTCCAACTCAGCTGAAATGGTTTGTCTTGACAAAAAAGCAGTTTCAATTCACTGAATGAATCATTCAGTCAGTGACCATTACTTTGTTACTAATTACTCTGCTTGAAAATCAAATGACAAAATCATAAACAGCAGTAAGCCTGCGTGTTAACACAATAATCATTAAACACTCTTCATAATGGTAGGCTACTTGATTTCACCCTTACTGCTTATTTAAATAAAAAACGTTTCTGCTTTGAAGAAGTAGCTCACCGTTTTCATATTTTCATAACGAAACTAGATTTTGACATATTTTGGCAAAATCCTAAATAAATTGTCTTCTCAGTGTTTTTAGAAAAAAAACAACAACCCGCACACACAACTTTAATTTAGCTTTCCTTAGCTTCAAGTGTCACGGGAGAATTAGCACTTGTTAACGCTGAGAAAGAATCTGGGTTCTTTCTGGGTGAAAAACACAAAGTGGCATATCTGCAGGCCCTTCAAGTATTTTGACCATTTTTGACCAACAATAAGTTTGCTTTGACAAACAATAAGCTGCCATTTCAACACCATAAACTCAGTATTTTCTGCATGCGGGCTTTTGTTTTTGATTGATTTGACGTCCGCATAATGCTGACTTTCTCCATCCCATCGGCTGACTGAAACGGCCTTTTTGTGCCACTTGACTCCCTCACACACACACAGCTGCATTTGTCTTGCAAATCCATCCCTGCTGCGCCGCGTTCAGACGAGGAAAAGAGAGCAGTCGGACATCAGTGAAGTTCAAGCCAGCGAACAAGCGGAGAGGCTGTTCCATAGCAGCAGCTTTTGTCGAAATCAAAACGGAGAGCTGGTGAAAAATGATGCATGCTTTTACACCTCTGAATCCTGGCAACTGACAGAGCAAGGGATGGGCGTGGGGGGTGGGGGGGGGGGTGGGGGTATAAAAACTAAAAAAAACTTCCCCTTCCCTGGAGGCTAAAGTCAGTGTTGGAGGCGAACAAAAGAGCCCCGGTCTAAACGGGTTGAGTGTCCTCTAGCGCACGACGGGGATCAGCAGCGCAGAATGTAGGAGATGGATGGAGACGCACACGTACAAACGGCCGTGACTGAAATTAGCATATTTGTAATTTATCACTTTTTGTGGAGTTATTCAGGGATTTTTTAAAGAGTTAAAAAAGAAAATGGATCATTTGTCAACACGTGCGGGTTGTGCGCGGAGGTATAGCTTTTCTACAGAACAATCAGCAGTGCGTGAATCACTGCAAAAAGCCCGAGCTCATATCTGTTACCCTGAGAAATATACTTATTTATTAGCCTATTGCCTATTTAATTATTTATTTATTGTTTTTGTCTTCTGCATTGCAATCCGCTCTGGAATCAGCTCAGTCTGCTTCATTTCCATATCTTTTCAAAGGAGCTTCCTTGTGAATAGACTGTAATATTTCATGATGGGGCACGCAAAAGCTGTGCACAATGCCTCTCATATCCACCCTGCTTTCAGCCGCAACAAAGATCATAGCAAGACGTCTTTATGGCTAATTCAGTCAAAGGCGCATCTCCCGTCCTCCGGCGCGGAGGTCAGCCCGCCGTGTTCCGTCCACCAGGGGGGTTTTCAGGGGCCAGAGGCGGCCAGCTGGCTCCGTCACACGACACCACACACAAATAGACACACACACACACACACACACACACACACACACACACGCACACACTCATTTACCGGTATGAGCATTCGGATATTTCTAAGGCCAGAATGCAAATCGGACGGATTAATGCTCCGACTTTGTTTTTGGGGTGAGGTTGGAGATGACAGAGCTATACATTTCACTGAAGGAAAAACTCATAAACTGACCATTTTCTAACCAGACCAACGACAACTTCAAGAATACGTCTATTTTTAAAATAATAGAAATAATATTACAGTTATTTGGGCTCTGCTAGGCTGCGAGATAACTGTTATCTTCCCCAGAAACAGCAGTGACATTATTTGTATCAAACGATGCCTCGTTTTCAACACATCGATGTACCAGATTGAGACACATATTGATTTAACTTCAAATACAAAACACTCTAATAATCCATGTATCATCATAGTTAATTTTAAATTGCGACAATTGCG
This sequence comes from Maccullochella peelii, assembly GCA_002120245.1. Taxonomy (NCBI): domain Eukaryota; kingdom Metazoa; phylum Chordata; class Actinopteri; order Centrarchiformes; family Percichthyidae; genus Maccullochella; species Maccullochella peelii. The sequence continues at coordinate 97,361 of LKNJ01001068.1, read as the reverse complement.
CATTTACAGTTTCCACGCAATGAAGTTATCTCGTCACAGCCCACTTTTTATCTGGACTTTTTATGTTGGACTGTTGGTAAAATTATTATGTTGGATTTATATTATAAATCTGTCAGTGGATGCGTGACATCAGGCCGGACTAACGGAATGACGGCTGAAATCCGACAAAGAAAATGTCAAAAGTCGGGCTCCCCATCAGGCTGTCCACCTTCGCTTCATAAGTTAAGGCCTCCTCTTAAAGAGCTGGTCCTGTTTGTTAATGCGGTACATCACATGTCTCTGGTGCTCTCATGGGGGAGTGAGATGCAGCCACTATCCCAGCGCGCAGCAGACTCACCATTACGCAGTAAGGCGAAACTGGAAACACGGCTTCAGCTTTTACGCATGAATGCACTGCCCCCGAAGTCAGAGTTAATACGGAGAGTGTCATTTTTATAGGAAGTTCCTAGGTACATTTTTAATATGACACATTCTTAGGACTCCTCTCTCACTGCAATTCACATCTATTTCGCACACAACAGCACCAACTGACTCGTCATTTTGATACAACACATTTTATCATGAGGGGACTGTAAAATTAAATTTCTGAGTAACTGATCTCATTTTATTCCAGCATTCTAAGAGAGTTCAAATGTACGCCATGCGCGCTCATTTTAGTCCCAGTCTGTCCATGCGTTGCCATGGATATCCATGCGCCAAAAGGACTGTCCTTTGGAAAAATCCAAGGTAACGCGTCTCTCTCCACGGTCAAAAATATAATTAAAAAATATAATATAATACAATTCCCTTAAAACGTACAGTGGGTATCATGAAGAAATAAAATCCTCTTTTAATTATTTTCCCACTAGTTCTTCAGCCTTAGCCGCCCTGATTTTCTCAATGGGGAAAGCTGCTCGTGCGCCCTGGAGCCACTTGTTGCTGGCGCATAAAGTTGGGGCTTTTGAGAAGTTAAATATCCCGGAAAGAACACAAGTTAGTATCTCAAGGGCTTCACGGGGACAAAAGACCGGCGCCTTAGCACCATATGCTTAATGGCTACAGCCGTCCAGCCTTTATTAAAGGCAAAAAGTGGCCCTTTAAAAGTTGGAAAGGCTCCTTTATTTGAGTTAGATGGAGCACTTGCGCACAAAACCAGAAGCGCGCATTGCCATTGACTCGCCCCTTTCTCTTTCTTTCAGGAGTCTGAAGCGGCCAACGTCATCGCCCGTTTCACTCCAACATAAGCTTTTCATCACCCGGCTTTGTTCTCGGTGAAAGTAATGCTGCGAATCAAAGAGATGACAATATTTTCCATCAGCTTGGAGACCCTGGACAAGAGCCCTCGAGCTTTGGCAAAAATCAGGGCCGGTTATTCATCCTGTCACTCCGCACCTGTGGTCCCGCATTCAAAGTATACAGACCTGTCCCTATTAACATTAATTATTCACAAACAACACAAAGGCTGAAATAGAGCAGGTTGAAGTCTGTTTATGGCTCCTAAATGTTTTATTCCTCTGAAGATGTGCCCAAAGCTTTTTCTCTCGCTCGCCACCGAGTGCCCGTCTCTCTTTCAGCCTTGAGTAGCCCTACAGTTTGGATTTTACAATCGAAGCATCTGCTTAATCTTGCGGATGAAAATATGACACAAAACATAGCTAATAGGGGATTTGTTAAATCCCGGTAATGAGTGATCAACGCGGGAAACAATGGTGCAGGATGGTGAGAGCCGTATGGTTCCGGGGGCACCCGGGACAGTTTGCTCTCTTGTGGAGAAAGCGCCAGGTGATGGCAAGGAAATTGCCGTTCCCAGAAGAAGAACACACCAAATCCACCTCCTTTCTCTCCTTGAAAAAAAAAATAGAAGACATAAATTTAATTGGCTTATCAAGGCGCGGCGAAAAGACCTCGCTGTTAATTGGCTGGACTCGCACAAAACAAACGCAGGGACATGTTTAGCCTGGCTGGCCCGCGCTGCGCTTTCAGCCCGGTGTCACATCATTGAAAATGTGTTTTATTATTGCAAAACGCCATGCTTTACAGTTGCCATATTGTGTCCTGGACAAAAGCTGATGGAACATTAAAGACGTGGAAAACGGTGCCAACCCGTCTCGAAGACACTGCAAGGGCCTCTCTCTTTGCTTGCTTTAAGGCAGCTGCTGTCCAGGGACTCAGGCGCAAGGACATGAAAAGAGACAAAGTTTGAACTACCAGGTGCATCCCCGGAGAAGACGGCGGAGACCGATCTGTCGCAGCGGGACAAGGACTCGCTCATAAAGATGTAGTTTAGATTGGAAGGTCAAGTCTGAAAGAAAAGAGCGCACGGGAAGGGAGAATGATCCCAGCTACCTCCCCTCCCTGCCACACAGCTCCTCCTGCATCCTCCTCTGTCAGTGAACCCAGCAGACACCTGTTGGTTACCAGCGGCTCAGCGCGCCCACAGATCAGCCACCCTCACCCTGCAAAGCAAATTTGAGCGTCCGGGCGCCCGCATGGCATGGAGCAGAGAGTCTGGATAGGTCAGCCTCACAGCTGGCACACTGATGCCATGTTTCAGAGGAAAAAAAACGGGGGTCAGACGTATTAATAATGACTCCAGGGGCTGTATTTCCGCAGCGAGATAATCTGCAAATCAAGCCGATGTGTGTCTGTTGTTAGGCGTCTCTCCCAGTGCGCTGACATGCGGGCTTAAAGCGGATTTAACAGCATTAGAGGCGATACAACCTCTTACTTTCTTCTCATCAGAGCTGTTTAACTAAAGCTTCACACCTCCACTGATGCTTTCTTTACCGCCGCAGAGGTTTCAGACCTGGTGGCCCTTTTGCTTTATCACTTGTTAACGCGTTTTCAGCCATGGACGCACACCAATAGGCTTACATATATTCACAGCCACTGGTGCGTAAAGGTGCCAATCGCGACATCTTCCTGCTATTAAGACATCAAATGACCTCCAACAGTATGACTGAATCGCCGCAAAGCTCTGCCATAAAAAGCCGAAATAGCCAACAAAAAAAGCCAACAAATGTCTCTGCGTGAAAGAAGGAAAACGACTCACTGACATACTCCCTGGTACTGTGCCCATTAACAGGCCCACATCTCCTCAATGGTGAACTGGGAGGAACATTTGGGATTTCATATTTAATATTGATAATTTATTATAGTAATTACACGTTTTAATTACACGCCATCTGAAACTCCAGGCCAAATATATTATAATATTGAAACCCTTGAAACGTCTCATATTACAGTTCGGGTGAAATGTATTTTAATAGTTCAAGCAACCGAGTTTGATCCTTAATTAACAAATCAAAGAAAAACACAATGTGCTGTGAGACTTAAATGATGACATGTTTAAGTAGCCTTTGAGCTCTTTGAGTAGTAAAATCGATAGAAGCAGCAGAATAGCTGAATTACTTTTCAACAGAATTGAATTTACCTGCTGTCATATTGTTTATATGTTGAAGCACTGTTTTAAAATGAAATAGATCCAGTGACATCATAGTCCGCTATAAAGAAAACTGCTGGTGTTGAAAACCCCCTCAAATGCTTTAAGTGAAAGTGTCAATACCACACTGTCGCCATACTGCGGCACGAAGGAGTTAATGTGCAAGTCAACTATTGATGGTGAGTAAATGTATAATATCTACAATCAGATTTACACACGTGTTTTAAAGAACGGTCTCTTTCACAGTGTAATTCAGCTGTTCACAGTGCTTTGAACTTTTTTAGATCCAATGTGCGTATTTTAATCTAGTGGAATGCATGGCGAGTTTCACAATGACAGCAGCCGTCAGATAAATGCAGTGGATATTTCTGGTAAGTAAAGTCTTCAGTAGATTTCCATTTAGAGCCTGAAGACGTTTCTGTAACATACCTTTAAGTTCCACCTCTGCGGAAGAGCTTTTGGCTGGTTCTTCCCTCAGAATTGCAACTTTGTCCGAATTTCAAATATAAGACTTCAATCTCTGAATTGTTTTTTTTTTCTCTGTGAAATATGACTGAATTCATGTCAGATAATTTCAGAAATCTGCCTATAATCGTCCCCCCCCTCAGTGTTCAGACTACTTTCACAAATGAGAATTTATTCTGAGAATGGTCTTCTCATCTTTTCCACCCTCCGCGGCCCTGCCACGCTCTGCGGTTAGTGTAGCTCTCTGCCCGGACAGCATACTGTAGGTATGAAAGCGCGCTGCCTGTCTGTGTGGTGAATCAGCGGCCTTTGAGCTCAGCGCCGAGCCTTTCTCAACCAAATTACCGCTTGGCGTGGCCCTGCAATGTCCAGGCCTAGTGAGAACTAAAGGAAATAAAACCTGTCAGACAGTAAAATGGTCGTGTCCTTTTAAGCCTTGCCAAGCCCGTAGCCAGAGTGACAAGATAGCCGGGAGTATTTCAGCCTGTCCTTTCCGCTTGGCTGCGGCCGCACCAAAGGATGTTGAGAGGCGCTCTGCGCTCCGCACACTAAAAACCATCAACGGCACAAAGGCGCTAAGGTGCGAGAAACTACAATGCTACCACTGTTTTAACCCCCGGCTCTGCTGCCGCACCATCTAAGTGGAACCGGCCCTCCTGCCAAAGAGATGAAGCTGCCCAGCATTGACTCGCTAACATTTGACTTTCTAATGGCTGTAATAGGATTACATGCTCCTGTCGCGCTGGTAATGAGGAGAGGACTGACTCACAGAGGACCCGGACAGTCTGCTGAGGAGAGAGAGAGAGAGAGAGAGAGAGAGGGAGAGAGGGAGAGGGAGAGGGGGACAGAGAAACAAAATACTGGAGCCCCCTGAACCTTCAAATAAATCAGGTTAAAAAGCAGAGTAATGTGGCATCCCAACATTTTGGCTGTAAAAAAAAAAAAAAAAAAAAAAAAAAAAAAAAAGCAAAACAAAACATAAGCATCATGATGAATAGTAGCCCGATATGAGCTAACCCACCTGTTGTGCTGGAGGTGTGTAAAATCCAAACTTTCTCAATCCTAATAGCGGCCTCGCAGCAGCTCTTTGCGTGTCGCCTCAGCCGTGTGTTGGCAGCTTTCGGGCCCTCGTGGTTCATATATGCGGCAGTGTGTTGATGGTGTGGGGGCGGCCGCAGAGGAGGCCGGGGGGACACATGTTGGAGGGATGCCGCTACCACGGGAAAAACTGTCCCTGCAGCACCTGGCAGCACAGAGCAGCATTCAAACAGCCTCCCACCATACTGGTGCACGCCCGCGTGCGCTTTAGACAGCACTTTCAGCTGTTGTGGGTACACATACAGTGTCTTCTCATTAACATACAATTAGCATATTTATGTCACAATATTGGGCAGGCTATTAGTTTGGGTTAACCGACTAACTGGTCAGTGACTGGCAGGGATGCACTTTACATCATGCGCGTACTCACCGTAATAATACTGAGGATAATAATACGGTAATAATAGGATGCTCCATTCATTTATGTGAGTATTTTATAGACATTCATTATTTGAAGGTCCAACATTTATACTGACATAAAATAAATCCAGGTTTTGATCCGAACGCCTCACGATGAAGAGCTGGTGATGATGGAACAGGAACTCTGATAAACACCGCTTGTCAAGTACAAGCAGCAGAGGTGCCATGTGTTTAGTTTCAGGGTGGACAACTTTGCTTTCAAACGTGTTTCTCCATAAAAACCATTTGCTGTTAGTCAGACACAAAGGTCCAGGAGCTTTCAGCCACACTGCGTGGACTTCATCAGCGGTTTTCTGAGCGCTACTTAAATCGCCCACTTACTGGAAAAAAATGAAGTAAGTGAAGCTTGCGCTAAGAATTTCTGTCAAATTGTTTCGAAGGTCAATAATGAACCTTCAGGCTTGTTGTTAGAAGCTCGCTCTACTGACAGGCTGATGATGCTGAGCATCTTATTTCATATCTAAGCACATAACAATAATACAAAATGCATATAATAAAATAGAAACATAAAGTTTTATCAGTAAGTGCTTTTATTTGCAGAGTGAATATAAATATAAATCATTGTACAACAATATAATTTATTTCTCTCATTCATCGCAGTTAAATTAAAACATATATTATCACTCGTAAAAAAAATAAATACATGATTGCCAGTTGCCTGAATTACAAAAATAAAATTATCAACGTGATAAAACTATTTACAGCATTGGATACAATATCGGGAACTGTACATAAACTCACATGGTGTTCACATTTTTTACAATGCGCCTTAATTCAAGTGCACATTAACAGACATTAATATAATCCACTCCACAGTCTTCACATTTACAATGTGCGTTTTACAGGTCAAGTCCAGAGGACTCTGGTGTCTTTGTTTAGACCACAAGGCCGAAAGGAGGCTCGTTTTCAATGTCTGTGAGGCCCTGTTTGTTGTGCAGTTTTCGGGGGTCCTCCGGTGTCCAGACCTTGGCGGTGCGGATGATGTTCTGCTCCCGGAGTTGCTTTTCATCCGACCAGGACAGAGAGTGACCGGCCAGAGGAGGCAGGCCGTAGTCCGGGTCGCTGGGGGAGGGAGACCCTGGGGAGAGAAAAGGAGAACGATTAATACATTAATAACATTTATTTTGTTTTGTTTTGTTTTCATCATCTTCATCGAAATGCTAGGACCATGCAGGCTCGCACAAATCCAAATCATCGCACGCCTAAAATCTCTGGACAAGAGATGCTTAGAAAGACAGCTGTTTTGGCGAACATTAGTCTGCATCTGTTTCACCAGGCCTCATCATGACTAATGCACCACGCCTGGAGAAGAAAAGAAAAGTTGAATAGAGAGATGTGATCTTTAAATGGACCTACTTGTTCCTCTGTGGCAGATAATGACCTTCTTGGGTTGCGCGTGCGTCTCGCTGCTGGAGTTTCTAATGGGCAGATCGGACTGCACGAGCTCGGCGAGGAAGTTGATGTAGCCGATGGCGAGCCGCAGAGTGTCCACCTTGGACAGTCTTTTCTCGTAGGGCAGGGTCGGGATGTGGGAGCGGAGCCCCTCGAACGCGTCATTGATGGACTGCATCCTCCGCCGCTCCCTGACGTTGGCCGCCTGCCTCAGCTGCTGCATCTCCATCTCAGACCGCATCCGCCTCCTCCGCTTCAGTAAGGGCCCGCCGTGATGGGGGGACAGGTCCGGGGTGCTGTCGGCGCAGCCGTACGAGAAGGTGGAGGACGAGGAGGAGAAGGACAAGTTGCCGATGTCGTAGTCTCCATCGTGAGGCGCTGCTCTGCTGCCGCCGTCTTTGCTGTAATAGTCTTGGAAATGACTGGTGAGGAAGTCGACGTCGTCATCCAAAAAGTCATCAGTGTCCAAGTGTCCGTCTCTCGAGGACTGGTCGGTGAAAAACTCGTCATCGTCGAAATACGGAGGGGAGGAGAAAGAGTCGAGTCCGGAGAAAGGGTCCAGCACACTGTCCATCTTTGTCTTTCTCCTGTTGCTGCGGTAACAATGGCACGTCGTTTCTTCTTTTATGAACTGTTGCTCTGTGCTGCTGCTCACGGTCAACAGTTAGTTTTAGTTGAAGAACCGGCACGCGAGGTTTCTTTATAGCGACATCCACAGTCGCGTGCCGTTTGCCAGGAGCGCCAACCAATCACAGCTCGGTCCGCGAGGCGCACCTCGAGATAATCCCTCAGAAGGCCACGCCTCCTGTCCTCCACTGTCCGGGTTTGAACTAACATCTCAACTCTGTACCGACTCCGGCTGTTCTCCTATACCGGACTCCGTTCACAAATCAGTCAATTTAGATGTCCTTGTTAAACATAGCCTAAAATGGTTTCTCTGACAGGTTTTAATGACTCATTCCCCTGAAGTGAAGAGACTGATCCGATTCTGTTACTTCCACCGCCATGACACATAGTGACACAATGTAGCCTAACATAGGCCTATTTGCAAAAACATGTTTTTCCCAGAAATTGTTCTATTGCGAGTGAGCGTATTTTAGATTAAAACGAGTCAACTTGACCTCGCAGTTGTCCGAATTAAGGCACGTTACAGACGAGCCTCTAACACAACAGATGCAACTGGTTCAACCTGAAGGCTGCGGGTCATTCACGTGAGCTTTTCACTGAAAATTCGAACATAAGATGCCAATTGAATAGCCATAATAGGCTTAGGCTATTTTAGTCGCATATCTTAATTGATAATATTTTGATTTTGATTTTACCACACAAGCCTCAGGTAACCGCGGAAATGGCTGTAACAGCAGACGGAGACCATGTAGGTAGGTACTTTACTTTATCGATCCCCCAGGGGGGACATTTCTTAAAAATGTGGGAATACAGCTGCTATTTCCTCTGATTATAGCAACAGGTGTCGCTAAAAAACAAACTTTCATGTAGGCCTAAATATGATCAGAGGACGGGGGGTCTCAAAACCCTGATGTCAGGGTTTAAGGTAAAAAACGATAACATGTGGACGTAAGAATATGATTATGATTATTATGATTATTATTATTACAAAAATAATTATATTATATTATATTATAATTGATGTTGTATTATTATTGTTATTATTATTATTATTACAAAAATAATTACATTATATTATATTATAATTGATGTTGTATTATAATTATTATTATTATGGTTACAATTATTATTAAGTTTATATCTTTATATTTAACAGACTATTTATAGCACAGCCTGCAATACTGCCAATCAATGAAATGCTCTAAAAAAAAAAATCAAAGGAATGTAATCTAAAAGGAAATGACCAAAAATATTTGTATATATATATATATATTTCTAATATTTGTAGTGTGTGTTTGTGATTGAATGGAAACAGGTATTATCATGAAGCAGTGCACAATGCGGAGAAAACCTGTGTGTCAACTTGTTGCTCTGAGGGGCTGCTCTTCCTCTCCAACCTGAAGGACTTCTGAAAGCAGTCCGCCTGCTGATCTGTGCCTCGGTCATTTATTCAGCAGTAAGTGGGCTGCGCTGCTGCTGCTGCTGCTGCTGCTGCTGCTGCCATAAATACATGCACCAGTAGAGTGGTCGATGCGCCACTTGTGCCAGCCAGTGGGGTTTTGATTGGGAGAACTGGTTGACAAATAAAAGCACAGTGGTGGTCCCCGGAGCGCGCGCCTCTCTGACACCTCACGCGACATATTAACGCTCCCCGGTATACCAAAGGAGACTGCCCACCGGTCTAAGTACGTATCTATTCAGTCCATTCAGCGAAAGCGCTCACTTTGTTGTGCAGAGAAAATGGACCATTACAGGGCCGGGCTGGGTGCGCGCGCACCGCGTGTGTGTGGGGTGTAGGCGGTGCGATAGAAAGCTGCAACACGGGCCGTGGCCGTGGGAAGAAGGCCATTTGCGTCCCCATGGCCAGTCAATGCAACATGTCGTGTTATAAATGAGGCTTGTGTTGCTGCCTACATAATGAAGCTGTAGCTGGGAGCCGCCTGCCTCAAAAAACGACACACAATACACGCACATCCCGGTACCAACCAGGTGCTGAACACAACACCAAACCCTGTCAGGACCCTGCAGGACCGCGCTTTAAACCGTCACTGCATCCCACAGAAGAAAACACTCGTCTTCTCTCAGCATCCATCACAGTCTCCTGTCAACTCTGTGGAAATGCGGCGGATTTCTCTTCGTCCCTTGCGCTTCCATTAAGTTGTGACAGTTGAAAATCATGGAGCCATTATTAAGTAATTAAGTGTCCCCTAAATAAGTGACAGAGAGCTCTAACCAGGCAGGGAGAGCTGGTCCCCGGTCCCCGGTCCCCACACACGAGAGCGTGTTTAGTTTAGCAGCGTGGGGAATGATCCAGTTTTTGAAATGTAGGTAACTGAACTTGTGGACTCAAACAATTGTTGTGAGAATTGTTCTATAGTTTCCACCTACACTTGCACATACTACAGTTCTGTTTACTTTTTGTCTAACTTTGTTCAGCTTTGCTGTCCGTGTTTTGAGTTGTTTGTCTGTGCATTGTTCTTGGGACTGTGTGTAACACTGAAAGACATTTAGTCAGACTCCTTGTTTGTGTCCGCATGAAAGAGGTTAAAAGAAGCTGATTCGGATCCTGATAAGGGCGTGGTTCACACAGTACATGCATCATGTACAGTAGTTCGCAAAAGACTGCTTTAAACACAACTTGACATAAATTTTCATACCCTTATTTACATTTTGATTTATTTCATTTTAATTTAAAGTGCCAGAACCTATAGTCTACCAAATGGTGTACGTTATGAAACTCCATAATAAGTATATGTTATAGTACAGTAGTACAGTAGGCTATATAATCCCTATACAGTCAAATCTCAGAATGTGATGTGATGACAGCTTTGTGTATCATCAGCTGTCTTGTTTTGCGGACAGAATCCAATGTCTCTCCTCATCTCAAGCTCCCGGTGAATAAATACATGCGCTCCCACACCTGGTATGTCTGGGTGGAAATGTTGTCTGATGAAGTGGGAACCAAACATGTCAAGGTGCTAAAATCATTTCTCTTGTCAGTTTTTTCTTTTTTTCTTGGGACCCTCTTTTATTTCAACTTCATCACTAAGGCAACAGCGTGTGTGTGTGTGTGTGCGTGTGCGCGTGCGTTTTGCACTGACATGTTAGAAAAGTGTGTGCGTCCCTCCCCTCCCTTTGCTGCAAACCAGATGATAATTCGAACCGTGCAGGTTTTTAACGCGCCGTGACCGCGCGCTCCACGCCGTCTCATTGATGAACGTGCTGTCATTCTGAACGGGCCCGACCTGCGCGAGCGGAGCAACTGTTTCGGTTCCCATGCAGTCCCTCGGTCTGCAGCATGCAGCAGGCTGGACGGTGCATTAACACCGGCCACACCGGTCACGGGGCGCGCCAGGGGTGGTGGTGGCGGGTGTGTAGAGGGGCGCACACACACACACACACAACAAAGAAAAAAAGAAATGAATTTTTTAAAAAACCACCATGCGCACAAACACACAGTTGCCTGCTGGTTGAGTTAATTCCTGCCCGCACCTCAAATAAATGAAGACGAAAGAAAGAAATACAAAGAAATGCATTTCTTGCAAAGTAGGCTACTACTTTTTCCAACCACCTCATGAATGACTTACAACTGACCACCATCTCCTTATTATGACACCGTCAGCCCAGTTTGACTGAATAATTAATAATCACGAGATGGTAATCTCAACGAGATGTAAAATCTCATAGGTTTCATTTTGACCGTCTTTATGTGAGACAGCTGCTCATTATTTTCATCATCTTCTGCTGCCTTTAAGTCAACCCCCATTCAAAAACAGGACAAATAAAAAGGAAATACTTTACTTGTTAATACTTCCCATTTACTGAATACATATGCTTAAAATAAAAATATACATACAAATAAATGTATATAATATAAAAAGTAAAAATGCATAATACAATATGACTTTATAATTATTACTTTACAAATACGTTTTATTGATTTATTCATATCCAGAAGTAAAGGGGCTTTGCTAATATTCTTGGCAACACTTTATTTTAAGTGTCTGTTACTTCCAAATAATTTTCTAATAATTTCCTTTAATTAAGAAATAGTGAATTGTCATTTCCTTGAAAAATATTTCGTTATTCATTCATTATTCATTTATCATTTGAAACTTCATATACTTCACATACAGTATATGTGGAATTGTTTACAGAAAATTCATTCTGCTGTGCAAAAGTAATTCATTTGAACACTATTTTCTGTATAAGTACCAAATCACACACTTCTTTTCAGGAAATTGAAACCGTCAGGAAACAAATATGAAATGATGGACCCATAAAATAAAGCATTACTGTTCCTGATCCACAGCAACAGGAGGAGTTTGTCTCATCACAGTTTCCTTCGGTAGCCACGAATTTCAACAAAAAAGTTCTAATAGGATCAATTTTGTCCATGCGTCTTATATCAGCCTGTAAATGTGGTCTGGGGGTTTCAGTTCCCTCTGGGGTGCTGCCACAGTGCCCATGAGCACCTTGCCTGTCAGGAACTGGAAAAGGAAAACCAGAAAGTGAACTACAGCAGACAAACGTGTGGAATTAGAGCTGGAGCTAATCCTCCTACAGTGATTCAGTGGTAATCCCTGTAATCTCTGGCTGCAGGGGATTATCCATCTGGATGACTAGAACAAATTAAAGGGATTTACCCAACAGTAATTTAACAACTTGATTCGATGCATCTCCAACCCTCACCGTAACCTTTGCTTGTTGGCCACTTGAAGGCAGCTGCATTCAGCTCAGTCTTGGTTTAGAGCTTTATTGTTCCAGGTGTCAATGTTTAGACCTGTTTAACTGTATTTTACCCTTTTGTGTGAATATATCACACGTAAAGTTTAGTTTTCTCACATTTCACACTTGTCATGTAGCAGCTATGATATGTAATTTTAACACTAAATAAATGAAAATGAAATAAAAGGTGATTACCTTCAAGGCAAAAGGAAACCAGTTTTGAGTGGTAGGAGACATGAACCCCAGGCTCGAGTGTCAAAGACAAAGGCATTGTACACCACCCTGACTTCTACACCCTTAGTTTTCGCTGCACTATAAGAATGTATGTCACACTACTTCCTGCTTTAGATAGACACAGGTGGTTTTAAGCTGTTTGGCCAAATGCCTGTCTTTCTTCCAGAGAGGACAGTCTCCTGTGGGCTGCTGTGTCCTCTCAGCCTAATGACAGAGATAAAAGGGGGTCTTGAACTGATAACTAATGGACTTGGACTGGCACAGCAAACTGCACTGAACCAGAAGCCCTGTCTGAAGCAGCCCTAACCTCCATCATTCTTACACACCTGTTAACTGAAAATATGTGCACTCTCATAAACCTCCACTCTCTGTCTGTGTCTCTGTCCCACACACTCACAGAGACACACACACACATCCAAACACCGACGAAAGCAGGTCATAGGGCGTCAGCGTGCGAGCTGCTGCGTCAGCACTGGGGAGGCCTGGGAATCCCGCCACATGCAGGCGAGACATGGACAGCGCACGGACAGACGTCAGGAGGGCGCTCGCTCTGCAGACAGACAAATTAGAGAGCTCTCTGTGGAGGATAATGAGTGTGCACTGCTCGTTCACGTCAAGTGATCCGTGTTCCAGGTCAACTTTACCCACAACACCAGCCCTGCTAGACTCAGCAGCGTGTGGGCGCATAAAATAATAGCCAAGTCAAGCGAGGTTTATTTAAAAATCACCACTTTCACCAACACATACAACACCATACTTAGACCCTGAGTTAAAGACAAGTTCCAAATAAAAAGTTTATCAAAGGAAAAAAGACACAACACAAACCACACACACACAAATGCCTTAATATTACTCAAACGCAGACAGTTCTACCAATATACACTGTGTCCAGTTCTTTAGGTCCACTTAGCTAAAAGTACTGCAGTCTAATTCAACAGCCCTGCATGAAAACCTCCTCCACACAGGTTTTACTGTTCAGTTATGTTCAAACGGTGTTTTGATGATGCTCATTTTGGAGCTAAATTAAAGGACATAAAATATACAGTATAAATAACAATATAAGCAACCAGTGAATGAGGGGGAGGGGAAGTGAACTACACCCTACCAAAACTGCTGAAAAAACAAGCATATGTATTCATGTGCTTAATTTTTTAGGATTACAGGTGATGAGTTGACAAGATGGCTGGAATGGAAGAATATCTAAATATGGCTGGTTCATTACTCAGTGTTTTCTAGGTGGGAATTCATTTCAGTCTCAGTCTGAGAGGAACACCCAAGACTCTATATGAAATGAAACCAATTCTAATTGTTGTGACATAAACTAAATTGGATTGACGGAAGGCAATCTCATTTACAGATCAGTGACTCAACAGCTTCATAGGTCTCACAGGTAATTAGTGTTCATTTGTACTAAAAGGACTTCTCATTGTATGATAAGACGTCTGTACATTAGCAGTAAGTAAATTCATGACGAAATGAAACCTAAACTTAACAAAAATGACTGGACTTAAGCTTAACTACACAAAACTGAACTATAACTGGTCCAGTTGGAGGTTCATGGCCTTGCTCAAGGACACCTTGACAGTAGCCGGAGGGGGCAGATACTCCCAGGCATCTAGAGATTCAACCTGATGATGCTATAAAGATGAATATTTTACCCAGGCTGCCTTTTCTTTTTCACACACCACCCTCATGGAGAGACCAAAACACCCCTCCCATTTCCTTTCCCCTGCAAGATGTCAAACATAAACATAAAGTCTGTATTATAATCCTCAAAAGTCCTTGAGGGTGCTAGCTGGGTGGGGGGTGCTGGGTCAGAGCGGGGGTCGGGGGGTGGGGGGTAATTGACTCATCTGCTGCTGGCTCTAATTGATTTGGGCGTTAATCTGATGGCTCCAGACTAAGAGCCAGGCTAATATGAGGGGAGACTGGAGAGAGTCCAGCTCTGCCCGGGGGCTGTTGACGGCTGCAGGGAGGATTGGAGAAGATTAACAGATTTCTGAGCGTCCTGCAGGAACAACTCAGCTGAACTGCTTGTCTGCTTGTCTGTCGAAGAACAAGATGGGGTCAGGGTCTGGGCTAAGTCCTATATGCAAATGTGGACACATTAATTACATTAAGAACAGAGTGTTGTTGGCAGTGTTTTGGGAAAACTGTGGGCTTCCAGGGCCCTTGAAGGGCTCCCAGGTGTCAGTGAGGAGGTTCTGGAGCTCCTTCACTGGGTTCCATTAGGATCTTTTACTGAGCTCTAGGTGTCTTTGCCAGAGTAGGTACTACAGATCTTGGACTAGGTACAAAGGGGATCTAAAAGTCCTTGACAGGGTTGTAGGGGTCATTGACTGGGGTCTATGGTCCTTCACTGGGATCAAGGGTCCTTGACTGTATGTTGGAGGTACATGACTGGGTTCTAGGAGGATCTGTTGCTTCTTGAAGGGGTTCTTATAGTTTTTGACAGGGATATGAGATCTTGTCTAGGTTCTAGAGGTCCTGTATTTGCCACAGTGTCCTTTTACAAACTGTCACTGGTGATTTCAAATATTACACATAGTGACTTTAAAGATACACATAGATATTACAGATGAATACGATGCCATAAAGATGAATATATTACCTTTTCAGTCACTGCCTATTGAAGTACCTCCCAAGCAATTCAGTGAAAGGAATAGAATGACTTCAACTTTTATTTGGGGAAATCAAAAACCAAGAATAAGATGTCAGACATTACAACTGCCCAAGGACAAAGGTGGAATGGCTTTACCCTGCTTAGAGGATTATTATAGAGCAGCGCAGTTGCGCTTTCTGGCTTGTTGGTGTGATCCTAAGTGTGATGCAAAATGCAAGGACATAGAACAAAGTCTGATAAGCATACCTCTCCAGGCTATGTTGGGAGAAAAAACTCTCCAAAAGAAACATTTAGACAAACTGGCTGACTGGATTGCAGTCCCTCTAAACATCTGGCATAAAGAATTTAAAGACCTGGAATTTGAAAGAAAGGCATGAATATTACGCTGGGTGGCATATGACACAGAAGTCATACTCAGAGCTTGATTTTAATTTCAGTGTTGTGTATCTGGGAAATGTGCCAAATGGGCTAAAAAGCCAGGACAGATATTTATTACAAATACTGATAGCAAGTAGTAAAAAACAATAACCAGGAAACGGCTGAATAGAGATTCTCCAACTATCCCTAAATGGACAGAAATTTATATTACGGTGGACTTTTTCTCTGAGACATGCCACTAAGAAATGTGAAAAATACTGGAAGAACTGGAAATCTTATTTGACTCTGAAGTGATTTCTTTACTTTATATTTATTTTGTATTTATTTTACATGTATCCCTATCTAAAGAGCACCCCAAACAAACACACTTTTAAAAATATATTTATTTTGTTTGGAGAACTTTGTTTTTTGTTTCCTTATGGCATCAGAATGGACTTAAAGTTATGAATAAATGAAAGACCCCTCTCTCCTTAAAATACCCTTGCAAGAGGGAGTCAAGATGAGCAGACAACTTCACAAGTTTTTGTCAGTGAAGAGGTCATCCAGGGGTCAGCCTCTTCCTAGATGATTGGGTTTCTAACAATTCCTCAGGCCAAGATAGCCACTGTTCTACAACACTAACAGTGCCCCATGCTCAGTGCATCTTTTCTAACCACCATGGGCTTCATTTCCATTGGGGGTGGGTGGACATGTCCCTTTCATTGTTTTTTTAATTTATTGCTTTATTGTAGGTTTTAGGTTAATTTTTCAGATAACATCTCTGTCAACACTGTTCTCTTATTCCAGGTGAGAAAAATGTTTATACTCTCATCTGAGTGGCCTTCAGTTATAACCACAAGCTCAGAGCAACAAGTCTACTGAGCAGCAGCAGGCAGTGCATCCAGTGCTCAGTCTATTTGTTTGGCCCTGCGGTTCGCCTGTCAGGTTACATACAGGCTGCTCTCCCTTATTAGCGAAGGTTGTTGGGCCTGTATGCAGTCGGAAAGGAATACCTGCAGACACTACTCAGGGCTGATAAAGGGTACTTCTTATGGGGGACAAAATCCATGGTCAAATGAAGTGGGTATTATTGTTATTGTTACAAGTAGTGTTCAGAGATTTGACTCTCATTTAAAGCTAACATGTGACTTTTCTTTTCTCTCCTGTCCCCAGTATACAGCCCAAAATTCCTTCTGCTTTTCAGTGTCCTCATGGGATACCTTATGCATTAAACCTTACCTTTGTGTTTGAAGGTTTACAACAACATACACTCCAAACTGGACGACCATAAAATAAGGACAGAAGAAAAAGGACAGCTTATCCGATGGACTGCTGTAAAGTCAGCTTATACGACACAACACATGTTGAAAAGCTGTATTAAAAAGCTGTACAGTCTCTTCACCAACAGTGCATACATACATATTGTAGGCTACAGTAGGCAAATACAGGATACAGAATACAGAAATCCATTTAAATATTTCCAGTTTTAGTTGATAAGATGTGAGCAGAGCTCAAAGGCCAAACCGTTGCCTATAAGCCCCCCAAAACAGACCAGCTGTGTTACAGAGAAGCATACAGTTTAATCACTCACACTCTCCTGGAATATGAATCCCACCCCAATCAGGTTTAATGAGACATTATGGATGGTAATGATGCCTTTAATGTGTGCTGGTTTAAAGGTAAGATTTGTCTTAATTTTCTCTTAATTGTCTTAGCAATAAAGCTTATTGTTATGGGATTTCATAACAAAAAAATATATAACATTGTAAATTAAATCTGGCTGAGAAGAGAGACTGACATCACGGTAATTATGAGTCCATGTGTATAAATACATAGTTCATCTAACAACAGATTAGATGAACTAGGTACCTTTGTACCTCAAAGCAATATAATTAATCTTAATTATTAATCTTGCAGCAGATGTGAGTTATTTAATCCTCAGTGCACTACCGCCATCATGTGGTTACAGGGGAGAACACATTCAGATTCAGGATGCATACTGAAGGCTGAAGGCTGATATTTGACACCCACCTGTTAGTTACCACAATATCCACCTGAAAGACTTACTGTGACCACACTTTTGTCAGAATAATAGATAATAATAATAGATGTAGATTTCCTTTCAGTTGGCAAAAGGTGTCTGTGATACAACTAGTCACGCCGCTGGTGTTTGGACTGTTGTGAGGCGCAGAGAAGATGTCACAACACTGTTACTGCAACATTTGAAGTAAATCAGACCCAAGGAGGCCAATAACCCGCACTCTGAACTGTTTCATTTTACCTTGCAGTTATGAAATTCTAAATCCCCAGAAGCAGCCCCTAGAGGCTGTGATTATCATTACACCCTGAAAGCCTTAGCAGGAGCTAACAACATGCAGGACAACACTTTGTACTGACATGCTCGGTACAGGATTTAAATAAAAAATTACTACAGTTCATTTTCAGTGTAAACCCAAGTAGGCTATGCCATAATTATAATCCAATTTTGAAATGGACATTACATTTTGCAATGCAATTTTTACAGTAATGTAACGAAAATGAGTGTGCAGGAATATAGAACAAAATAAAAAAAACTAAAGCTGTTTGAACAGATTTTGTAGCTGGTTGTTGTTTTCTCCTCTTTCATTTCTTTTTTAAATTCGGAGCAGCTTATTACTGCACTGAAACCTTTTACTTTAATTGATTTTGTTTTTTTTATTGAATTGCCTTTGTGTTTCAAAGGTACTATACAAATCAACCTGCCTTGCCTTGATGTTTGAATGCACTTGATGCCTTCAGGAAATATCTACTCCACCATGGAAACTAATCTAATCCATGCAAACCATGAGATTAAGATGAGATTAATGTGATATGTTGCAAATATAGAGATCAGTCATGGAAGAAGAGTTGATAATTAATTTTATTATGGGTTCATCAATAGTTATGGACATATAATCATCTCTTTACAATACAACATAAGATCAGAAGAGCATGACAGACCACTTCAACAGAATCTCATAGTTTAAAAAAAAATCAATAAATAAGAGCATAAATAAACCAAATACATGTTTTCAACTGAGATATAGATTCATAAGTACTAATATTGTGTCTGCATGCGTCATGAAACACCCTCAACCATTTTCTGTACAAACACAAGAGATCTGTCGCAGGTATGAGTGGAGAGTTAATATACAGAATGACTCTATGAGGCTACTAGACCGTACTGAGGAAAGGCCCGACATAGAAAACAAGGGACTCAGGAAGCACTTTATAGAGACCTCACACACGCACAGTTCATCTTCCATTATGGTAATATATACATATGAACACACAGACTCTCGCGCACACACACAGTTTGAGTAACAGACCACCATGTCTGGGAGACCCTGATTTTATGGACTACATTTCCCATCTCTTCCTGAGGAAAAAAAGCACACAGCTCAAGCATCGGTTTTCAGCAGCATTACGTCCAAGGTTGTCCTCTATGAAAGTCCAGTACTGCCAGTTTTAAAAAATGAAACCATTACATAAAATTGAAATTTAATTTTCCATTTGTGTGTGCATCACGTACTGACATGACTAAATCTAAGTCTCAATTTAAACATCAAATATGAATTATATTAACAAATAATTGTCAAGCATAACACTGGCATTATGATAACAAAACTGAATGCAAAAGAACTTTTTGTTTTCAAATTTGCAAATTAAACTAAAAAAATTGTATTGCAGCCTGCGATTTTTTAAATGTGAAATATATCCTTCTGGCTAATGGCCATTAGAAATGAACTTTATTCAGTTTCAGAATTCTTACTGAAATACATACTGATTCTTACTTTTTAATAGGATTATTGTCAGCTGATTGGTGCTGCATTGAACTGTTAATTTTTGTCTCTTATTAATGTTTTTTAAACTGTATTTTATGTTTTATTCTTGGTTAGGGGAGGGAGTAGAGTATAAGCCTATGGCTTCTTCTGTCACATCTTGCATTTCCTTATGTTATCTTTTTTTTCACTGTATGCTGTTTTTGTATAATGCAAATAAAACTTAACTACAGCAAACTAAAGTCTAATTTGCTATTTCATCTTCAATTTCTTTTTTTGTGGCACAGTTTCTGCTAATTTGAAAATGTAAAGTCCATTTCACATTTTTTTCATTTTCATTACAGTCGTGTTAACCTTTGGAGTACACTGAAACTGATTTGTCAAAGGAGTTTTCTTTTTCATTTTGGCAGCCATTATGCATTTTCAATTTTTTTATTGCAATTTAACTTTTTGTCAGAGATCACATGCAAAGAAATAGAAAATTTGATTTCAGTATTGGCAGCCCTGATCTTCCACAGGTTTCTACCTTTTTGTCTCACATTTGTCGCTTTTGAAACCGCACAGCTTCAAATCTGGCCATTCTCTGGCAGCCACTTTGGATCTCCAGCTGGGAAGCCAGTGGTTCTATTGTAATGTGAGTCAGCTTCCAGAGCCTGATATAGAACACTAAAGATTCCCTATGTGCATTATATCTTCCCATTTCCCCCGGCTCATGTTGGTTTCATGTTGTTCCTGCTCTACTGTTCCTCCCAAACACACAGATAGTAAGCTTGCTACTGGAACACTGCAGACATGATTCAGTACGTGGTAAAGAAACAAACTACCTTTCAGCATCTGTATGGCCCTTTCCTCTTGATAAGAAGGGTATTTCACATTGAATATGGCTCACTGTCATCATCATTTAAACACAGAGGTAATCAGATCCTGTACAAAATTACACCCCCTCCCCACACACGCACACACCTAATCTTTACAAAAGAAGAAAATAAATACAGAATACTTTGATCAACAACACATCATCATCATCATCATCATCATCATCATCATCGTAGTAGTCTGTAGAATTCTGTGAATCCTACTTTTGATTTCCAGATTGCTGCTCTGGAGAAATGAATGACAGTTATATAAGAAGTGGTCACAATAAATGTTGGCATAAGTAGTATAGTATAAATGGCATTACACAGATAAACAACATGAAGTGGCTCTAAGAAAACCATCTGGGCCCCAAAGATGTTTTCTTTGTCACTGTTGAAACCAGGTCTGGTCCAGCTGTGGATTATGAAATCCAGAAGGATTTGGAATGTCTTCTTATGGCACTTTAGTACTCTGGTGAGAAAGTCCCAACTAGTGGAGCAGAAACCTCTGTGACCAAATTCAATCCTGCTGTTGGTGTGTTTACTGTAGGAGATGTCACCGAAAGTGATGAGTCCAAAGTTAACAATACGTTTGGTGTGCTTTTTAATTGCTTTTTGGTTGTTTGTTTGTTTTGTGGGTTTTTTTTCATTAAATGGGTACTCCAGCAATTTAGTCTTGCACTTGCATAAAAGTGGGGGACTCACAGGAGACAGATTAAAAAAGAATGGCAAAAATCAAAGCAGCAGTGGCTGAGATATCCTGACTTTTAGTCCTTAGTGAGGGGCAAGCTCCAAAACTGCTGGATCCTGCATTTCCCATAATGCAACTGGAAAGTGTCTCTTTGTTAGACCCTTCCTGCCTGCTAAACACCCACATCTTTCAAACTCTACATCTTCAGGTTGTAACACAGGCTTTCTGTTTTAAACTTGGGAGTCTCTGAGACCAACCTGAGATAACCCCAATGACATCACTGTGACATCATCAGGGTTACTTTCTGAGACTTGACAAAGCTCCTCCACAGACACAGAAGACATTAAACAAGTGTTTTCACCGGCTGAGTGGGGCTCAAAAAGATGAGTAAAGTGACTTTCATGTGTCAAGTCGCTGGAGGGCCCCTTTAAAGTGACAGTAGCAGAAATGAGACAAGATGCAGAATCCAGAATATTCATAGTTTTGTTTGATTTATAGTAACAAAACCAATCCTCTGATATTAAGATTTGTTAGCTAGCTAAGCTGGCCATGGCAATATAAAATAACATGTCTGGCTTGACACTACAAATAAATGCACAGAAGTTTAAGTTAAATTTTAAGTGACAAAGCATTTCAACTGATTTATTTACTGGACTGTCACATATAGAGAGCTAATATTAATACTCATTGTAAGAATACCAATAAAATATCCCGTAATGTGTGTCATCATGATCATGTGTATCTGTAGAGGCATATAGTACAGGTCTGTGTGGTTGAGGATGTTAATTAATAAATATCATATTTTAAAATGGATGTATAGAGCAGTGGTATCTTTGGTTGCATAGTGTTCAAGAAATGATATTTCCTTTCTGTGATTTATGCAGAGGAGAGGTAAATGTCCAAAATGTTGCTCAAAATACAGTGAAATTCATTAGTAGGGTCAAAGAACATTATGATGCTAAATGTATTTCCAACCAGCTGCTTCAAACAGTTTGAATGGATTCAAAACATTGAAATATGTGTCTTCATTTTTAATGTCAGATGACCCTATCCAAAGTCTTATTTACTACTCTTATTTAGAGTTATAGTTTAGTTTTGCGACTATAAACAAATTAAAAATATTTCACGTATTTTTGTCACCCAGCCATATTGTCATTTCTGTTGCTGTCATTCTAATGCACGAGACAGTGAAATAGTGCATGGACAGTCAGGGTGGAGTTAACTATTCTTCCTACTTAGAACTCCACACTCTCACCGACGAAAACATCATTTTCAACAGCTACTTAATTGCAATTCTCATCTTTGGAGGCGATCAATATACTGTCTCTGGATGGAACTGCAGATTGTGCCTGTAGATTTCTAGCATTTTAGCTAAGCAGTGGTTCCCATTCTTTCAAATAGCATGCACAGGAAAAAAGGACTCTGGGTAAGTAGAAAAAAAATAGGACAATTCCCCTCGACTACTTTTCCTTTTAGAGTATAGTCTAAAATAGTACTACACAGAAACAGGATTTCTATGTTACTGAGAGCCTGGTCACACTAACATTTTTGACATCTGATATTTTCCACTAAATTTTATTCAACTGAAGGGAATTATCATGAGTGGATGTGGATGTAGCCATGGTAACAAAATATACTTGTTCACTGTTTTCACATCAAATTCTTTGGTGAATTCTGATATGTGATAGAGCTCTGTAAAGCGGGAGCACAGGTGCACTGACCTCCTGACCTCTGAGGAGGGTGCCGCAGAGTCCAAAATGAAGGAAGCCGTCTTTTCAGTTCAGAACGTTCCATATAGTTCATGGCTAGCTATCTTAACTGTGAACCCCTGCCACTGCCTGCAATCACAATGGCGTGTGAAGGAATCACATCGACCTGCCAATGTCTGTGTGACCAGGTCCTCGGTCAAAAGAGTTCAGCTACCTCTGAATAACATTTGGGATTAAATATTACACTCAAAACTGCCTCCTGAAGCTAAAAGCATTACAGCAATGTAGAAAAAGTGAATATACAGCAGGTAATGTCAGGCCTCCTCAGACATAATCATATCACTCGGTAATGAGATTTCAAAATTGGTCAAAGGTGCAGTGTAGATTAAAAATGTTCTCACCTCTGCACAGCTCATTGGTTGACAAAAGGCTATGAATAAAGGCTATACTCAACTGTCATTCTTAAGCGTTGTCTAATCTGTAGTACTGAAACAGTACTTGTGGAAATCAACTATTTGTCATTTTGTTCAGTTAATACTACACTGCATATTCTATTCAGTCTCATTCCATCTGATTAATTATGGGGTCTAACATAGTAAATCTCTGAGCACTTCCATAAAAGTCACTACATCCACTAAGTATTGCTTAAGTGTAAATTTACCCTGTAAAAGACAAATCACCTTCAAATCCAAGAAGGAGAACAGACGTGAAGATCAATCCAAAGAGGGAGAAAACGTGTGACCTATGCACAGGCGGTGATCATACAAACACCCAAATCAATTCATTGCCCAACATTAGGCATTGTTTCCCCTTTAACTCTGACAGTATCAGCGCTTAATAATTCACTAGATGGATTTCTTTGTTACAGAAGCAGGGTTAAAATCAAATTCGGTTCATTTACAACTTAACTTTTATTTTTGTAGTTTTGGTCATCACAAGCCGATCGGCTAGAATAGAGATGGGCAACCACACGAGCCATCAGACAAACAAATCCCCATTTTGATTCTGAATACGTGTCTTAGAAAACGTGGTTAAAAGCTGCCTGATGGACCTGTTTGCGGCGCTCTGTACCTCTCTGTGACCCATGATCACCCACTGATCACAACCAAAATGAATGATGTCCAAAACTATGAAAATACATCAAAGTTTGTAAAATAACAGAATTTTCCTTTAAAATATTGTCCCCCTTTTAAGAGGGCTCATTATAGAGGAAGAAAACAGCAGTTGATCATTACTTGAAGTTGCTAAATTCACTAAAGAACTGATGTAGTGTGGAGACGGGGAGGAAGATGAAAGGTAAACAGTGATCATGGCGTTCTTCTCCAGAGGGAAGAGAGAGACACTGTTTTATATTACAGCCTGCACTGTTCATACAGACCTGAAGTATGTGTGAGTGTAAACCAGTGTGCATGTGAAGTGTTTTCATGTGACACAAGTTCATGATTTGGGTGTTTATGTGTATGTATGTGTGTGTGTGTGTGTGTGTGTGTGTGTGTGTAAGATTGTCCATCACCTCTGTACATACACTGTTTGTAGAACCACAAACAAAACCTTCAACATCGACCAAAAGTCAAACCGAGTCCTGTATGATGTGAGCAAACCTGACCACTCTGCAGCACACTTTGACATCAGGCTGGCATCTCATCTCGTACCAATAGTCAAAGTTGGTTTCATTTTAACCCTAAGAGTTAAGTAGTCTTCAAACCTGCTAGCCTGTCTGACCTTGTCTAAAGTGGAAGTGCTTGTAGTCGCTCCACACTGTCATCACAGCCCCCTCCTTGCTGCATCCCACTGCCTCCCTGATGTTGGTTTCAGATGATGATCCAACAAGCTTGTGTTCCTGAAGCCTTAACACGAACTAATGACCACAATCTTTCTCTAACATTAACCAAGCAGGTGACAAAACAATCTCACCACAAATCACATCACATGATCTTCCTCAGCAGATGGACAAGAAAGTCCTTTAAATTCTCAGAAAAACTGAAAATTAAGGTGGTTGAAACTCCAGCTCAATTTAGGGGGTGATGCACATGTTATGGAGAACCATAATGGACATATGTATTCAAGGGCAGTGTTCCACCTTTACAGGTATGCTGCATATGTCTAAATCATGGGTCTACATTATAAAATCTTTAAGCTCTTATAGGTCATAGTCAACTGATGCTGCCCACTGAGGGGTACAGTATCTAGGATCTTGAGGGTCTTGGGCATAGCTTGGCAGGGGTGTAATGCAAAGCTACTGTCTGTATCTGGGGGGGTCGACTTCTGCATTTTAATTTGTAATGTCCTTGTGGTTCGTGCTTTTTCTTATCAATAGATATTTTCTGTTTAATAAATACTCAACATTCTTACAGATGTTCTTTCTTCAATACACGATAGCTGACAGCCAACGGAAACATGTCTCGCTGTGCAATGATTCGAGTGACAAAATGTGTGTCGACTCAGGGGGTTCTCGACTGTTGATCTGAATCATAGACGTTTAGGGGGCAGCCTTATCTGTATATCGGTTTATGTCACAACTGTATTTGTATCTGTATTTGGATTATTCCAGAAGTGGGCTTGGTTTACTGTATACTGGAAGTTGCTAGGAATCGTCTGGTCTGCTTTATTTTCAGCATTACATTGTTTTCTACTGCTATTTGTATTCCTCATACATAGCTCTTTAAAGAGTGACAGCCCCTGAAAGTCTTGTCTTTGCTGACCTCCAGTGGTTTAACTTCTCACCTTGCTGCAGTGACGTACAGGTGTACTTCAAGTTAAGTTTAGCTGCCAACAAAATAATGTAATAATTGAACCATGTACCTGAATTAATCAAATAATAAAACCTCATTTGTATTTGGATTCCACCTTCAAAAAAAGAACAAAAGTAAGTCTAAACTGAGTCTAAATAAAAGCTAATGGTCCTGGTGGAAATCAATAGTCAAAACAGAACGGGAGGTTAGTGGCCCAGATCAATAGGAAAACGACCCCTATACCTTGGTGTGGACAACCATACATTTTTGTGTTTGTGTGTGTGTGTGTGTGTGTGTGTGTGTGTGTGTGTGTGTGTGTACTGCATGTCAACCCTGTGAGTGTCCCTGGTAGTGTCCTCATAGTCTTGTCTGAGCCTCGGGGATGTAGATCTCAATGCTGTCAGCGCTCTCCGTCGCTGAGTTTTGCCGTACGGATGCGGCTCTTTTGGCAGCCATCAGGCGCTTCCTGGCCTCCTGCCGCTGTTTCTCTGAGCTCTCCAGTGAGCGGTCTCTGGCCAGAGGGGGGTGGTGGTGGTGGTGGTGGTGGTGGGGGCCCTTGGGTGGCTTTTTTGGCACTGGAGGTGGGAGCCGCCTCTCCTGGTGGGAGAGGACGTGGGGGGGGGGGGAGGGGAGAACATTTCAGGAAAAAGACGGACATGTATGTGTGTGTGTGTGTGTGTGTGTGTGTGTGTGTGTGTGTGTGTGTGTGTGTGTGCGCCTGATGCACACTGTAACTGCCACCTTCAGTGCCGGAGGCTTTTGGTTGAATGTATGCCTGTGCACTTGTAAGTAAAGAAGAGGTGAATTAGACACACTGTTTCAGTAACAGTACAGCTACTTTACATGCTGTTACTTTGGAGTCTTAGCTTGTTTCCTACATGTGGTGATCCACATTAACAGAATTTCTCTATTATATAAACTTTTCTTTGCTGTACACAGTCTATCTGCATGGGGTACCTGCTGTACATTACTCTAAAATGTGTGTTTGTGTGTGTCATATATGCATGCAAGGTAGGTGTTCTAGTATTATAATAGGTACATTTACAACTGCCTTTCATTGTGAAATTCTGTATTGTATAATGGCAATAAAGCTGAACCTTGATTTAGTTCATTGTGTGCAAGTCTATCTTGGGGCAGGGTCTGTTCCTACACCTATTTTATTTTTCACTGTACATACATCAACATGACACCAGTTCCACTCTTTCTACTGACACCACAAATGTCCTTAAAGGATAATTCGGGCTTATTGGGTCTTATTTTCATAGTTTTGTCCATCCTTTCTATCAGCTATGACTCATTGTACAACACTGTACTCAGCAAAGAACTGAAAAACCTGGGAACGCATCACTGCGACAGAGTCTGACGGGTCAAGAAACACAAGCGGTCAGACGATCAGACAGGTTAGTCAAACTTATCTGGAAAGTGAACAGTAAAATTATTAGTCAACCTGTCTGTCTGTACACATCCATCACAGTTTACAGACCCGCTTCCTGCTTCAAATTTTACCCACCATTCTTATTGTAGTTGTGTGCGCACACAGTTTTCTTGTATATTGAGAGCGGCTTCTTAGCAAATAAAGTGGTTTTAATAATCTGAATAACCTGTTGGTTTGTTTCCAGCCTGTCAGATGGTCTGCTTGCCCATGTTTGTTGACCAGACATTATTTTTTAGTTGTAATAAACCAGATATATCCTTTAACCAGGTGAGCACACTTCATTTACATGACCTAAAAACTATTTGAAGTCATGTCTAAAAAACTATTAGATTTAAAGAATGACAAATCTGATGAAATAATAATAATTATTATATTGTATTGTCCAGCGGTGACACCCTTAATAACAGAAATGTTGGTGTTGTTTCCAATTAGCTTAGCTTTGACAAGCATGTTATGTCAGTCATACATGTTTTTCAAAACTACTGTTTAAACTGGTAGAGCATCTGTAGATTGCAGCTAGTTCAGAATGCAGCAGGCAGGTTCTTCATGAGAGCAGAAATCTGTGTTCACTTATTTATTTTATCTACTTATTTATTGCTGATTTTGAAATCACATTCTGTATTGAGCTGAGCTTTTGAACACATGAGTCTGAGCTCACTTTGAGATGGACTCGGAGGGTCTATGTGGCCATCTACAGACCAGCCTGAAGACTAAGGCTGCATTTTTCATAGTCCAGTCTGTCACATATTAGCTGTACTGTACTGGACTGCATCCTAACAGCAGGCATCCTGACCTTCACAATAAGGAAAGACGAAGGTATCACTAACAGCACAGGGTGACTGACTGTGAGACTTGCCTCTTGCCTATCTTGTAATGTAACTGTTGATTTGTTTCCTGTTAGCATACCCGTCGTGTTACTGGTGTTTGGTTTTATTTGTCTCCTGACCTGTTCTTTTGTTGTTTTAGAGTTGGAGTTTATGCACGTTATTCTACATGGATCTCCTCTGAAACTGCTGTGTAAACAGTGTGCTCCATACTGTAAAATCTAGAAGGAGGAATATCGTAGAAGGAATATTAGCCACACTCTCTCCTGCCCATCTATCTTGACACTGGCAGCTACAACACACACAACAAAAAGCCACACATGGTGAGGCGGCTGCAGGCGTCAGAAGGAAGGAAGGAAGGAAGGAAGGAAGGAAGGGCAGAAGGAAGCATGGACTGATGGATGGAAAGACAGACATGATGGATCTACTGAGGCCCAGAGGTATCAAGGCCCTGTGGTGTTGTTGGCATTGCAGTTATGCTGATTGATGCGTGGCTGTTTGCAAGCACCTTCACTGTCAACACAAAAAGCACAAGAAAGAAAAAGACAACAATGAGAGCAAATGATGAAGCCTGCAGAGTCAATATTCACAATGATGCAAAGCCACAACAGATACCGCTGAAAGAAAGCAAGAGACCAGGCAGAAGACATCTGAAAAAGATTTACAGATACACAAGATATGCAAAATCTGTATCACAATAGAGACCAAGTCAGACACCCATGCACTAACTCTGGACCACGAGATAAAAGCTGCAAGACTGAAAATGAAGCTCTCTTTGCTTCTGACATGGTCATGCATGTACAGATTGTCAATTCAACGAGATAAAAACGCTCTTCTTTCTGTTCTTTTGCAACATAAATTCACCACCGAACCCCCATGCAAAGCTAGCATAAGGGAAGTGTGCAAAGATTTTATTGTTTATTCCATGCAGGCACACTCGGTATTATCACCTGCACGTCAAACAAGCATGAAAGGCTTCTATCCAGGAAGCTCAGGTGGCACCACACACTAATTATGAGCTAATAAAGAGCTTCAGGGTGCAAAGGATGAGTCTTAAAACAACTGAAGCTCGTAGAGCTCCGTGGGAGGACTCCACACACTATGTGATACCGGTTCATGTCGTGTTACACTGTGTGAGATGCTGTAATAAAGTTATGCTGTGTCTCAATTTGGACAGTTCCGTTAGTACACTTCTACACAAGATGGGGATCACTGAGGGTGAGACGTGTCCAGCGTTCCACACTCAACTTTCTGACCGTCATGCGTACACCATACTCATAGTGCACTGCATTTTGCCATAAT
This sequence comes from Maccullochella peelii, assembly GCA_002120245.1. Classification (NCBI taxonomy): domain Eukaryota; kingdom Metazoa; phylum Chordata; class Actinopteri; order Centrarchiformes; family Percichthyidae; genus Maccullochella; species Maccullochella peelii. Next base: position 68,649 of record LKNJ01001068.1, on the reverse strand, counting down.
TGTCAGTGTGAACGCACTTATGCACTCACAATAGCAAGTGGAAGTATGGAAGAACGCAAATTGAGACACAGCCTTAGTCTCAAACTGTGTTAGACTATGATCTCTATTTAGAGGTGTTTCAGATTGATGACCAAACATTTGTTGCACAATCAACAACAAAGAAAAACAAAAAATGTAGGTGAGCATCAACTCGCACCATCCATCTGCATCGCTCTCAGCTTTTGAAAATACAACAAAAAGCAAGCTATGGCCATAGAGCTGGAGAGAGAGAGAGAGAGTAATGATTTTATGAATAGCTTTTTTTATGTTTATTTTTAATCTCAATATTACCGGACGATATTGTCACACACACACACATCAACATCAACATGCACACACACACACACACCTACACCAACGCACACACTAAACTTCAACACACACTTCCACTGTCTCACATGTGTGTATTTAAGGTTTCTTGCTATTTTCTTGATTTTTATGAAGTGTACCTTTTTATTTTTTAAATTTTATTTTTTATTATTCTTATAATTCTTATTATTGTTTTAATGTCATTATTACCTGACGCTTTGGCAATATTGTCACTATTATATTTATGCCAATAAAGCTAATTGAATGGAATTGAGAGAGAGAGAGAGAGAGAGAGAGAGAGAGAGAGAGAGAGAACGTTTTCTGTCCTCTCTCAGGCTGCACCACTGATGGATTTTATAATGTGTTTTGCTGTTAGCCTTAATTAATGACAATTTCTCGCTTCTCACAGTGAATCCACTGACACATTTTCACATCGTTTTAGCCATTTAATATTAGTGAGTGAATTCTGCTGCCTATTCAGTTGGGAGTCTCGTTTAATTCCTACTTGCTCACATGCTGTATGTAAAGCAACTGACTGATGTAAAAGTGATCAGGGCACTTGTTCAGACCTGACACCAGACGTTGAATTGCCATCAGATTAACGTAGAGAGGTGCATGTCTGAACGGGGCTTAAAACAATCTCACAGCGTATAGGGGCCTTAACATGAACATTGCGTGCTGTTACAGTAGTTCAAGACAGTAATGATAAACAGGAAAATGATCTTCACTGTGCAGTTCTTAGTGAATCTGAACCAGATTACATCAGTTCTTGTTCACTCATGTTCATCTTTCAAATATTCTAATTACTTCACAGTCTGACATGCTGATCAATAGTGCCGAGTCTGTAGGAAAAAATCTAGTCTGCATGTATGATGCAGTGCCCCCTTTAAGCCAGTGTGTTAATCAGTGAGTTGCTTCAAATTCAGCAGAGTTCAAACACATTTGCTGTGGTCTTGAGCAATGATATGATAATACATTGACAGATAATTCACTTTGTTTTTTTAACAAAGCATGGTATAAGTTAATGTGTAGTCTCACAGGGCCTGGGTCACAGTGTCCTTCTCTTCAGCCACATCTCCTCTCTCCCTCCAGTGTTATTCTTTATCTGTCCACCAGGTGCCTTCAGTCATTCCAGATCCTGCCACTCCCATCTGTCCCTGCAATCACCTCAATCCCTTCACTTGAGCTTCCCCGCCCATCTCCCCACCTACACCCCATTCCCTCATTAGCCACTCTCTATATATACCAGTTCACTTCCGTTTGTCCTCTGTCGGTTTTTCCTAGTTGCTATGCTCTATTGTTGTTTTAGGCCAGCTGTATCTGTCTGTGAGCTGATTTCTTCAATAAATCACTGAAAATCTTCATTTCTGCGTGGACTATGTATATTTGGGTCCTTCCCCTGTTGCATCATGTACTCACCCACCTGACAGTCTAATGTACAGTGTATACAGAGGTATACAGGTCTGGGGATGACTGTGGTAGTGTTGACTTAATTTTGAGTTGAAACCAAGTTTTGTAATAAAGTAAACCAGATATGAAGTTTGATCACAAAGTGGCAGAATCACATCTAGCTCCACGAGACTACTGGCAACATGACACTTTTGTGCAAAGTGTATGATTTTGGACATAACTGAGGGATATTTCATGTGTTGTCATTTAAAGCTTTCATTACCAACAAAATCACTGAGAATTTCATGGAAGTCAGCCGTGAATATAAATAAAAAATTGTGTTGACATGACTTTTATTTTGAGTTTCCTTGAAGGTCATTGGTCCAATGAGGTCTTGTTCACTTCAGTTTTATTTCAATACATTCAGGGTTTCATGTCATATCTACTCTATCAGATATTAGATATTGATTGGAACATTTATTATAGGAATTTCTTTTACAAATGTTTGTTTTAAAGCTAGAGTGCAGAACTTTTGTCTCCCCCTTCTGGCAGTCAGAGTAATTACACAAACACTGTCCATGTGCTCATGACCTATGCCTACAGGGGAGCTCGCTCACATTTCCAAGACAATATTCCATTATTTAGGTAGAATAAATGTAACAGCTACACAGCCTACTCCAAATATTTTACAAAGACCAACCTGTCCAAGAGCAGTAAGGCCACATCCTGTCTGCCCTCAGTCCCTGCTCCTCTTTCAGCCTCTCCAACCAGGAAAAGCTACACCAATGCTTATCTTTCTTTTTTTGACTGTAATCCTTCCTCTGAATGCCAAATTTCTTGTTTATCTGGAGCATCAGAAACTTTTCTTGAACACTTCTTAGGTTTTTCCTCCATACTCCTAGTTGCAGTAGCTTCTCCCTCTCTACGGTTGCTCCCCTCAGCTCTGGCAAACCAGAGCCATGTAGAGAGAACTATCTGAAGTCTACGTGAATCATGTGAACATCAAGCATCTCTAGATGGCTCTGGTTTTAATACCGGTGCTCCAGCATGTGAATGTCGCTACAGACACCAGATTTAAAAACTCCGGTATACTGTGAAATACAGAGAGATTTACTTGGCAGTGATAGGCTGAATCAGCACTGTGTGAACTCTTCTGGCAACGACTTGAATGTAACAGACGTTCATTTATATGGAAAAGTCCCGCACTCTAGTTTTAAGAACATACAAAAAACATGGGTGTAGATAAATCGACTAATTTTAGCTAAAAGACTGATTTGACATTTGATTCCTGCTGAATTACCTAGCTAACAAAATTAATGTTTCCATTGGGTGTTCACCTTACCTGAATTGAACCTTACCTGAGTAGAAGTTGGGCGAAAGACAAGACTGTTCAGTTTCAGAGTAAATTCGATTTGGAAAAATCTTTGATAGCAGTATAACAGTGGAGCAGTAAAATATTCTTTTGAATGTCTCTTTTGTTGCCAAATGAGACATTCATATGAGTCACATTCATAAATAGCCATGGAGTGAAAGAACTAGCATTAAACCTTCCATTCAGATGACGGTGTTATCCCTGGTCAAACACTCAGCCTGCTGCCACACTGGATGCTTTTGTGTGTGTACCTTTCTCTCAGGGGGGTCCAGGGGCCTCCAGTTGTTGGCTCTGAGCTGGTGGAGCTCATCAAACTTGAGGCTTATGTTCTCGATTGACAGCTGAAGCATATCCCAAAAACCAGCCAGGTCTGAGGCCACAGGACGAGGGTGGGCGTTGGGGTTCTATGACAGGGAGGAGGAACATGAATAAAAATATTTTACACAATAAAATAAGGCCATGTTCAAGTTTGTTTGTATAGCAGCTGAAAATGTATTGAATAAAAAAAGATGAATTTATATTTAATTACTGGTATGTCATGGTGAGATTTGATACAGTGATCCTTCTGTCTTTAGTAACTGAAGACATGTTTCCATTATTATTGTAAATGATTGACTGCGTATTCTCAGTGTGAGTGAGGGTGTTTCAGACTCACCAGATTCTCCTCACACAGCTCCCTGAACTGTTGAAACTTCTGGGACATCAGAAGCTGAGCACTTCCTACAGCACTCCTCATCTTCCCGAGGACTACGAGCATAGACACAGAGTTTAGGAAGAGACTGACCAACAGTACATCCATCGGTTCTTGAGAAAATAGAGAACATGTTGTTCTAAACGCATTTTATTTTCCTGCTTACCAAAGACACAACATCTCCATGTGGTGATGTACAGTACATGGACTATGGATGATCTTGGTGCAATTACAAGTGTTTAACTCATGACAAAACCATTGCAAAAACGTTGGTGTCACATTCAGCCATTTTTGACCTCTGGAGCTTTTCTATGTGCCCAGGACCTTTTTGAGGTACTCAGGTACCTCTTTAATATCTAATAAGTTCTTAATAATGCACTTTGCTTAAAGCTCTGTGAGTGGTTCCCAACCTCGGCATCAGGACCCCCACAAGAGGTCAAGAGATTATAGGCCATCGGAAAAGATCAAATACAGGTACATAAAATTCTGTGCATTTTTTTTACTTTTCTCTAATCTTTGCTTTGTTCTTGAGAAATACTCGTTTTACATCTTATACTAGTACTAGTTTTACAACTTCAGGCCTCCAAGAAACACAACACAGACATGCACAGGAAGACAGCTTTCAAAGTTGGACGCTGACTCATAGTAAAGTACCGCTTTTAGTTTTTTACCAGAACAGAAGTTGACTCCAACAGGATGCGAGGGAGCATCTTATCTTAAAACACAAGGCATACTAATAGGACTAATAATTTCAGATTTTAGGGTAAATGAAATGATACCTTCCCTACATAGTAACACGCATAGTTGGAACGTAGACATGCACATACCATCTTCAGGCAGGTCATTCTCCTGCTGGTCGAGCTCCATCTGTTGGCACCAGCCCTCCATGCGGTCGGTCTCAGCCTGCAGCAGCTTCAGAAACCAGCGTCCATCTCTCTGACACACTGACCGCTGCACCACCTGCCATTCAGACATTCAGACTTTCACAACATGTAGACCTGTAGAGGCTACTGTAATGTAACCTGAAAAAATCATAAAGGTCATATGTATTAAGAGTTAATGTCATGTTACCTATTATTTATTATATTTGTTTTTACATTAATTGGCAAGGTCAAAATTTCTGGAAGGGACGATAAATTAAGTATCATAAAATATAATTTCAAGAATAAAATACATTTGTAATCTTCAAAGAGTCCTACAGTACATACTTCACTTTAATGACATTACCTGACAATGTTGCTACTTTTTAATAGCAATAACATCCCTGCAAATAGTGAAACATTTGGACCACCCAGGCAGCTGATCCCTCTGCTAAGAAGTGGTATTAAAAACAAGGTCAACAGCTTTCTAACAAGCCAATGCAAATGCAAATAGAAACAAACACAGCAGCATGATGAGCATAGAGAGTGGAAGCTCTGTGAAATAGTTGAATCACTGTTGGAGAGCAGAGATAAGATACTTGAATCTAACAGTGAGGCAAGGATTGTCTTTATTATTCATGAATAATAAAATGAAAGAAAATTGTCAGGTCATTGTTTTTTCATCAAGTTAGCACTGACACCTTTAAAGCTGTACTAATTTTTAGATTTTAGATTTTTTTTTATTTACGAGAATGTAATGAATGTAAACACAACACTGACATATCATCATAACCTGATATAGGTGATAAGGCGAAGATGTTAGCAAATAGCTACTTATTTACACATTCAGAGAAATAGTAAAATTTATTTGGTGTCATGTGTCAGGACACATGATGAGTGTCCAATATTCACTCTCCTTTTAGCTCTGGTTTGGTCTCCACCAACTCTTGAGAAATATATCTGGCTCTTTAGCAAAATTTTCCACTATGTTCACCAGCTAACCTCTAACTACATCTGACAGCTGTTTGGTGCTGGGCAGCTAGTGTGCAGTGGTTTTATCAGAGCTTTACCAGGTTGATTGAGTTGAAAGAGGCTAAAAAGCTCTATAGAGATGAGGGGAACAGCAGAGTTGGTGATAATTCTCTGTTGGTTAATCACTACAAGCAACCCCTTTCACATTTCACATAGTAATATTAATTATCACAACTTTAACAACAGCTTAACATTAAGAAAACATGACAAAGTAGTAATTGACTGGTTGCTGCATTTGTGGTTGCTGTTGTTGTCTGTTCAAATTGTCTTGAACGTCCCTGGACCTGTTCTTATAATATCACTGAATAAGCGCCCACCTCCAGAATAGTAGAGCTGTTGAAGTTGACATCAAGTGGGTCGTCGGTTACACTGTCTATCCAGGGGTCTGGAGGGGGAAGGATGGATGGGTCAAAGCCCACATCCTCATAGTCATCGGAGGCACAGGCGTGGTAGTGGTTCCCTGAGCCCTGGATGCTGACGGTGGAGGGGGTGGCATCACGGGAGTATTGTCGAGAGATGGCGCCAGATGACAGGACTTCCATGTCAGTGTCTGGGGAGTCTAGAGGGGTGTCTAGTAGATCCGGCATGTCTAGATCTGCCTGGATGGAATAATGAATAAATCTCAATACTGACTGAATGAACAAATGGTTGATGCAGGTCTGTTAAGTCTATATCTGACCACTAGAGGTCCACTTGCTTCCAAATTATCTTCTGTCTAATTGTGTCAGGTAGAACTCTGTTGTAATGCAGTGTGTCTCATGTCTGTGTGTCAAGGTGTTTAATACTCACTATACATTATACTTTAATACTACTTAGCACACTATCAGCTCTGATCACATGGTGTGTCATTATCATCACAACCTTGATGTACCTCAAGGCTCTGTTCAAGAAACTAATTTTCACTGCAATGCTGATGATATGCTGCTGTGTGTGAGAGTTAAATGCAGTTTTAAGGGATTTCAGAAGAATCACCACTATGAGTTATAATGTCTAATTGATAAACAGTAGACAGACAGGGAAAAACATAAGTGCCTTGGAGGAGGTAATGATTTGACAACTCGATAATAAAACAGTAGTAATGGAAGCTTACCTGTACAGCTGCTGTCACACTGTTGGAGCGCTGGAAACGACGATACCTGGTCACAAGAGGGAGACAAACAGATTTTTCCATCTCTGCTCTCAGGCAACAATTTCAAGATTCAAGGATTTATTTGTCACATACCCATATTTATCATCAGTGGTTATGATGAACACTGATCATCATAACCACAGATATTACCACTTACACTAGGTTGTTGTTTTCCCCTCGAAGAATCGCCACCTTATCGTGGTGTGGAGGTTTGTGACGGGCAACAGGCAAAGGTAGGTACCTAGATGTGCTGATCCTTGGCGTCGTAGACTGGTTCCATAGAATGTCACCTCTCTGGCGAGAAGGGAACCACAGCTAGTGTGGGAGGTGGAGCGGTCCCAACTAGATATAGTTTGGGGCTCACCTCTATGACCAGCACTGGGTCTGGCACCTGCGGCTGGACTCTCTCCTTTTCTGGAGTTGCCCAGGGTGAGAGGCACTAGGCAGGTGTGAGGATAGTGTTTGTGCCTATGAACCGAACAGTAGTTGGTAGTAGTAGTAGTTCTGCTTGGAGGACTTCAACACTTATGTGGGCAACGATAGGGAAACCTGGAGGGGGGTGATTGGGAGGAATGGCCTGCCCAATTTGATCCAGAGATGTTGGGGACATGGAATCTGAGTGGGCCATGTTCAAAGCCTCCATTGTGGAGCTGTTTTGAGTTGTGGTCAGAAGGTCATCTGTGCTCGTCATGGCAGCAGCCTGAGATCCTGCTGATGGACACAGGCGGTGAAGGAGGGCATCAAGCTTTAGAAGGAGACCTTTTGGGCTTAGTCAGCCCAGGGCTCTCCTGAAGCAGTGGACAGGTACCAGGAGGCCAGAAAGGCTACAGCTTCGGTAGTCACTAAAGCAAAAACCTGGGTGTTGGAGGAGATTGAGGCCATGGAGAAGGACTTTCGGTTGGCCTAAAGGAAGTTCTGGCAAACTGTCAGAGCACTCAGGAAGGGGAAGCGGGGCTTGTGTTCACCAGGGGAGGAGAACTACAGCCCCTACTGGGGATATTATTGAATGGTAGAAAGAGCACTTTGAGGAGCTTCTGAACCTGACCAACAAGTCCTCTGTGGAGGAGGCAGAGTTCGAAGATTCCGGAGAAATCTACCCATATCCCTGGCCAGGGATATGGCCAAGGTGCTGCAAGAGAATGGGGTACCAGGGCTGTTGCTATGAATCAATGTAAGATACACGTCAGATTCACTCTAATTTTGCACACTTTTTATTTGGGCATGTAATAATCACATTAAAATCCTACTCGTAGTGGATTCAAGCAAACTGAGTTTAGAAACAGTCCTGCAAGATGTATGCACTTCTGTCATATTAAGTTTTTTATATTCACCATGTAACAATACAGCTTTTTCAACACACAAAGCACACATTCTTTGACTATGTTTACATGCACAAAATATTCCGGGTTTTGCCCTTATTCTGAAACCCCCCCCAATATTCCTACTAAGCTGTTTACGTGGCTACTGAAAATGAATATTCCACTAATATTCTCATTACATGCAGCCTTGTTGGACTGTGCAAACTCAGCCTCCCTCTTTCATTCGTTCAACCTTCTTGAAAAGGTCGGCATTGCGATATTTGCGCATATCCAAAAACCTGTTGATATCCAAGTCTTTCATCATGTTTAAAAGTAGCTGTGTTTCTCCTTCCGACCAGACATGTGGGCTTTTCTTTTGTGCATGCATCTCTACCCCAGCCTACAAACAGCTAGTTGGTGTGTTTACAATGCACAGAGCTGACCATAAACAGGCAAGAGGCCGTGTGTCCCAAACCCCAACCCAGACACATATTCTGAATGCGCTGTATACATGTCCAAAGAATATCGGCATATTCCACATGTATTAATTGGAAAATACTATATTCGGAATATCCAAATGGAATATGCTGTTTACATGACCCGTATCAAATTCGGAATATTGTCATATTCGGAATAAGAGTGGAAAATTAGTGTGCATGTAAACAAAGTCATTGTTCAGTTTATTAGGTCCACCTAAATCACTGCAGCCTTGCTATAAATCCTTCTTTCATGAAGGCCACAATGCTCAGTCCTTGCTGAAACTGTTCCAGAGAGGTGTTGATTCAACCTTATGGCCATTCTGGAGGAAGTGGCCTGTGGTGTTATAGTGAGAGGTGTTAATAATTGGTCTACCCTCACTTATATGAATTGGCTGGACATAACAGTGGACCTTACACCTCTTTAAAACAGTTTCAACAAAAACTAAATATTACAACTTTCATAAAGGTTGGACATACTGCAGAGCTGCTGGACCAGACATCAGCCCCAGCTAGGTGTATACATATATAACAAACTACCTTTCATTCCCCATGGTCATGAGCTTTGAGGTAAATAGTTCTGGTTGCTTTAAAACTGTCTGGTTTTAAAGGAATGTAGTTCAGTGCATCAACAAGACAGATGTCACTGCAAATCATGGACATTATTCCATCAACTTTATTATCGTTTATAAATTTGTTTTCATTTCATTCTGTAACATAATTGAGACGCTTGAACTGAGGGGGTCTGAGGAAAACGTCATTGGTTTTTAAGTCAAGGAAACTGGTCCTCAGCCACAGTTATTAGAGTTTATAGCAGAGGATAACCTTGGCAGATGAGTGTGTGGGTGTTTGTTTGTGACCAGAGAGAGAAATAATTACACAACAGCCGGAAATGACTCAGCTAGACTTCCAAATCTGCTCAAATCAAAGTCTGAAGGAAGATACACCACATGTAACGTGACTTCAATGACCTAATATATCATCGAATCAGATTACTGTACTAAAAATTGTGACTAACTAAAAAACTTAAATATAAGCCAGTGATCTTGATCTTTAACTCCGTTATCTGATCTTTTACACAGTGTGCTTACTACTGTTAAATTCAGCAGTAGATGTAAGAACAGATGCATGTACTTCAGCTACCACAATTTTGTACATTGTTTTACTTTTCTCCAGTCTCTACTCAGAGTAATCTTCTGTTATCACCAAAAGAAACAATGCAGATTAACCCCCCCCTCCAGATATTTCAGGATTTAGAGGTTAGAGCTGGGTTTATAGTCGACTTAAGGGGTTAACGGCAGTCCTGCTGTAGTTTTTGATTTACAGCTAAGCATTGGATTACACCCATTGATCAACTCTGCAGCGCTTCATGTACTTTGTGACACAGAGCGACAGTGAGCTCTACACACAGAGTTATAGAACTGGAGTTACATCCAGGTAACTTATAATGTTATTTTGCTGTGTCTCGTTGCTGACTAGGAGACAACCTCTGTGTAATTGCTGTTTACGTTCATTTACTCATACAGAATGGCGATCACAGTGAGCAGAAGGTCTGCAGTGTAATCACTGTTGGATATATGTTATTGAAAAGGGGAAGACTACTAAGAGTCTTTCTTCCTTAATGTTGTCTTCATTCTCAACAAACTCCAGCAGCATCAGAATCATGTTGGGAAAAACAGAAGCAGCCAGTCAGCCAGTTCTTGCAGTCCCCATGTGGTATCTCCGTAGATGCCGTAGCCCTGACATGTAGTAACATTTTTGTGGAGGCATACATTAGCTAGCATACGCATTTAGGTAGGTACAGCGCAGCCCCTTAAAGCAGAAGTATAAATCCAGCCTAATGTCTAACATTTTCTAACCTGTTCTTAAATTAATTCATGCATCAATCCATCCAATATTCATACATATTTATATTCACAGTCATTCAGATGTTAAAGACGTGGATTGGTCAGGGAAACACCTTGAACAGGTTGTCAGTGTAGTGCAGACATACTCACCACATTCATTTACGGGTAATTCAGAGCACCTGACTCTTAGTTTTAAGACAGAATATATTCATAGATAAATGTGTTTTCATCGCTTGCTCTGAAACCAAATGTCCAGCCTTGTTCATGTGTACTGTAGATGTTAGATGGTGTCGTATATACTGAGGAAAAGGTCAACAAAAGAAAAAGAAAACATAAAGAGTAAAGAAAAATGTGTGCCTCACCCTCTGTCATCCTCCACTTGCACCCCTACAGAGGTAAACTTGGATGGGTCCTCTGGATCCGGAACCTCCTCGGGTCCATCCACCTAGAGGACACAGACTGGATAAATCCCTAATAATCACGACTAATAATCAAATGAAAGCATGGTATTTCATAAAACTCTTGTCTTGTTTTTATGTAAAGGTGGCCTGAGAGTACCAATCACAACTAAATAGTTATATGGGTTTCATCACAAGGAGGACATTTATGTAAATGTATTTAATTTATGTGAACTCCAGGTTTGACTGTATGTGTAGTCTTGATTTGGGGAGGTAATAGTGACTTGTGGGTAGAAATGTCCATGCAGAAACAGACATTCATGCTTTACATAATGTCTAAGTAAGTGAAGCCCATTATCTCCACTGGCCTCCTCCTCTGTGTCTCTCCACCTCCATTGCTGTCTCATAAATACCTGGATGCCTATGGAGAGACATTTGCCCTTCCTGAGTGCTTCTTTCCTGTATTCATCCCGGTGGTCTCCAACAACTGGCCCCCTGCTCAGGACTGAGGGGGTGGGGATGCCAACTGTCATGGTGCTGTTACTGACATGCTGACTGGCTGGTCCATGGACCTACATGGGAATAATGACAACAGACATTAAATACATCGTAAATACAATATTTAGAAAAGTACAAATGTGTTTCTATAAAAACTTTCTTTGGGAAAAAAAATATTTGAAAAAAAATATTTGGGTGGCTATTACAAAGTTACAAGCTGTTACATGCACAAAGAAAGATGATGATTTGTATATTAACAATACACAATGCAAAAGCTCTAACCTGTGCATTAGCAGCTTCAATGGCAGCTGTCAAGGCCTTCATGCTGTCAATGCTTTCTGTTGAGTTACTGAGCCCTGATTGGATGGTCATGTCACCTCTGGGTCCCTCCTCTTCCATGTATGCATCCTGTTAGTTTTAAAAAACATAGAACATTCCTTTCAAGATGAAGTGTTAATATGGCCATTAATATCACATAGTAGCATATCTGAAATTTAAATTTTAGGTGAAAACTTTGCAGCCGTATGACTGATGCAGGCCATCTTGCCCAGCAGGAGCTGATAATGCTGTTGTTGTGTTGAGATGCATCATAGTTGGGGTACGAAACACATTGAGAAAACATGAGAAGCAGAGGGAACCTCAACAATAGCAAAGGCTCATTTTGTGTGTAAATGTTATTTATTTATTCATATTTATTTGTTGGCCGATACCTCTTGTGTTTGTCTCTGTTAGCATCTGCTTTGCTGTCATCCTCATTGCATTTAAAGTTGAATTACGCTCACAATTCATCCTTGTCCCATTTTACAGTGTTCATTACAGCAGAAGTTATTGTCCTTCTTACAGAGAAAATACAGTAAATCTGTCCTCTAGACCAAAACATCTGTGAAAAATCAATAATGTCCACTGGGACAGCTAATAGTTTACAGTGTTGCTCGATGTCTCAGTGGTTCAGAGCCGTTTGAACTGCTGGTTAGAGTGCTAGAACTAGAGTGGATGTGAATGAGTGGCAGGGAGAATGCTTGATGCAGTGTCCCTTGCCCGAGGGTCCGTGCTCCAAAAATGACGTCATCACATAACTTGCGTCAAGCGCGAAGGCTCCGCAAGTTGTCGCAGCGCTTGGTCGTGCACCTCCGAACTTTTGTTCGCATAAACGCCTCTGTGCAAGCTCGTAGCTGACACGACATCTGTGGAGGCCCGCGTCACGGTGTCTCGTGCGCGCATAAACAAGGCTTCAGTTTGCCTGGTCGTAGTGGTGCTTCTTCTCCTGTAGTACTTCTGCTACTGCTATTCATCAAACTCTCAATCTTTCCATACTGTCCACAATGCTGACAGTTTTTATAATGTGTGCTGAGGGGTGGGACACAGCAGAGTGTCCCAGTTTACATCATACATTTTCCACAGATATTTGGGGGTCTAGAGGACAGAGCCACAGGATTTTCTCTGTTTCAATTGATAGTGTATTTAAGTGATTATAAATGTAATTTACTAACTCAAAAAAGTGGATTTAATGTTACTTTTACTTTTACTTTCCTTTCTAATCTTAGTCAAACAATTATTAATGTTAGTAGTAAACTCAAGCGAGTTTCAGTATTGGCATGAGTTGTGATGTTTTACTTCAATAATATGATGGACAATATGTAATATGCCAAGTAATGAAGGGGCTTCTATTATTTAGCAGTTTGTCTTTGTTGGTCCTGATCACTGTAGTAATTAATCAGGGATTGATGGTGGTAGAGGAAGAAACATCTTTATTCTGGGCTATATAAATAAAACCCACTGCACTTGACCACCTGAATGCAAATACCTGGTAAACATGACTTGGTGTTGTGATGTATTAGCAACATATCATGAACATATCATTAAGCAAGTGAGTGATGCACCGCGGATTTGAAAACTGAGGGCTGCAAAGGAGTTGGATTCTCAAAAGCAGGCAAAAGAAGGCTGCATCCCTCTGCTGCATTAGGAGGAGCCTCTAGAAGCCTTGTTGTCCTGGTATAACATATTCTGTCTGGACATTTCAGGCATAGCCACTGAACCAGGAAGCAGCAGACTAGAAAAGGTAGTGCTAAGCACTAATCACTGATTGGGTTGAATATTTACTTTACTTTCCTTCAGAGTGAAAAGTTCTATGTTGTGATGCTAACTGTTGCTAACATTAGCCACCATAAGCTAAGTAAGGCTGTATCAACAAAACCCCTGAGTGGACTAAACTGAGTGAGAGTGAGTTGTATTGCTTACGAATTTTACATTTGTAAGAGAGAGTGTTATTCATTCTTTTAAAAGCCAGTTTGGCTTTAACCTAATCATCTACTTATCAGTGTCCCTTGCTTTTACTGACGTTCTCCGGGAATCTGTCTTGTCATATTAATAAAACCTTTGGGGTAGTTTCCTTGTGATGGTTGAATATTGTTATTGGAAAATGACTATTTCAAGCTTCCTGGTGCAGGTGTTTGTACCTCCAGAGTTGAGGTGGTGTTCTTCTTTCCTGTCCAAACTCTCCACATTTAAAAGTTTCAGCCTTACCGATATATTATTTCACAGATAGGTGTTCTGATGTTCTGTAACTACAGACTAAGGGGCAGATTAAAATAACAGACTGGGTTGTGCAGTACCTGTGCAGACTCTGTGCTGCTCTGGGCTGTGATGGAGATGTAGGGCTTGGAGGCTGTGGAGCAGGTGGAGGTTCGAGGCGGCACTGGTGGAGGGGTTTTCTTATAGGTGGTGATGCAAGATGAAACTACAAAGAATGAGAAAGAGGGAGGAACAATGAGAAGGATCGCAAATAAGATGTGTTAAAATGAGAGGGTTGAGCTGCACCCAGCTGCTCAACAAACAGCTCCAGCGTTAAGCCGTCATACAAGCACAAGATCTTGTTTTCTAATTCTACAGGTGGTGCCACACAAGATTAAGATTTTTCAAGAGTTTAATTGTACTGAAGACACAAGCATTATAGTGCATTTGAACTGCAGTACCATTCAGTTAGTTGGATGTATACAGAATACTTGCATCTGACTCCAGCCTCCTGTCATCATTATTTCCTAGTTTGCGTCAGAAAGGAAAGAGACAATTTCCTTTGACCTGTGTTTGTTTTCCTCTCACCCTTTTCTATAATTAATAAAAGAAGGAGGCAGAAAATGCTCCTGCACTGTTACTGTATAAGATGTGCTGTAAGCTCAGAGGACATATACCCATACAAGAACACAATAGTGAGCTTGTTAAAACTCCATCAGTATTGTCCATTCACTTGTATGGGGACTGAATGAGCTCCTATTGTGAGAGATTGATCATGGACATACATGCTCCATCTAAGTGACCGAAGGCCAACTAGAGGAATCATTCCACTGACACTCAATCCATTCACATTATTCCATATTTAAGAAGATACAAGGCAAAAGAGGAAAACATCATCTAAAGAGACAATTCAACCTGTAAGTCTGCTTGTGGGAGACTCTGCTATCAGAAATAAAAGCTGTAAGACAATTAAAACATACAATTTCCCAGCGGCCATGGTATGTCCTCAACTGATAAATCAACACCCCAAAATGAATCCAATTATTCTACATGTGGGGAGAAGTGATGTAGAGAGAACATCAGCAGCCGCAGTCGGCTTTCAGCCCTGTGACAAAAAGCTTTAAACTGAAAGCAGAAAATGCTTTTAACAAACTAAATTTAGCTTTATTAAATGTCAGGTCTTTGGCAGGCAAATCACTTTTAACTGATGATTTAATTATCAAGCACAATACTGATTTTATGTTTTTAACTGACACTTGGTTAGACCAAGATAACTCGCACCCCATGTTTGTGGAGAACCTCCCTCCCTCCCGGTCCTCCAGCAGAGTACCAGGGGCACAAAGAAAAAATAAAAACAAAGGAAAATTTGACCAACATAAGTTCTTATTGAGGCAACTCCTCCCAACAGCAGTTTCATGAGCGAAGCCAGAGTGCATAAGAAAGGAGGTGGAGTTGCAGTTTAGTTTAATAATTCTGTCAAGTGCAAACACATGTCTTGTGGAAATGTTGCTTCTTTTGAATATGTTGCTCTTCAGCTGAATTCCTCATGTCGAGCTGTATTCTTAAACATCTACAGGCCAGGTCTATCATCTGCATGGATTTTGTGTAGTTATTGCTGGTGATTTTAACATTCAGTGCTAAACTGGTTTGAATGATATTTGAAGGATGGGGACCATTTGTGTCGATTGATAATTACACATCTGAGAATACAAAAATGACGTGGAGTTCCCCAAGGCTCTGTTCTTGGGGCTCTTGTGTTCACCATCTACATGCTCCCATCTTACCATAATTATGCAGACGACACACAGATTTATATAACGATATTGCCAGGTAGCTATGGTCCCATACAAGCACTGAGTAAGTGCATTGAACAAATGCAACTGGATGTGCCAGAATGTCCTCCAGTTAAACAAAGATACAACCGAATGAAAAATGTTTTTGGAGCCAAAGAGGAATGATTCAAAGTCAGTGCTCAGCTTCAGTCACTAACGTTAAAGACCAAAAACCAAGCCAGAAATCTTTGCAAAATCAGCATTACTATCACCATAAGAATATATCAAGAATTAGAGGACTCATGTCTAGAGTTTATATTCAGTGGACTCGACTACTGTAACTCTGTCTTTACAGGTCTCTCTAAAAAGTCGATCAGACAGCTGCAGCTGATTCAGAACACTGCTGCCAGAGTCCTCACTAAGACCAGGAGAGATCACATCAGTCCAGTTCTCAGATCTTTACACTGGCTTGCTGTTTGTCAAAGAACTGATTTTATGAACCATAGGTCTGAAACAGGTCCATGTTTATCTTACTCTCCCCTCTTCCTCAGCTCTAATTTGTCCACTCACTCTCTACCCTCTTATTTCTTTCTCTTAGACAATTTGCTGTAAAGATGAACAGGACAACAGGCTGACATCCTTGTGTCCTACTTTATTTTCTTCTGCCAACTCCACGTCTAAATGTGATTTCAATAAACAGGCTTAGAATTAAATTTATTCTAATTGATTTTCAATTTCCATATCACAGTGGAGGAGATTAGAGAGGAGGGAAAAGTTAAATTCATGATAATTACCCTCACCCAATTGGACTGTAATCCATTTTGTGGTGTGGCTGAGTGAAAGCCTTGTTGCTGTTGCATTGAAACTGGAGTCTGTCCTCTGCAGGCCCACTGGTGGAGCTGTCACTAAGCATGAACACCACCTACAGTGCATCCATTTCTTTCTTATTCCATGCTGCAGTGGAACACAGCAATTACATTTTATCCATATCTGCATTGTTGAACAATCTGTAGCCATGCTTCTTATTTAGCCAGGACTCAGAAAAATCCAAAAATAGACATGAAATAACTGCATTTATTCATGCTTAAGTGTGTTCACAAAACAGCATGCAGCCTGAGGGGGAAATAAACCAGCTTGTTAGCTATGCAGCTAGCTGCTGATGTATCTAAATATCAATGCCCAGCTGGGAAGAAAACAGCCAGAAAAACAATACACAGCCACATATAGCAACAAAACACTGTCTCTCACACACAAATATCAACCCTGTGCTCTGCTGCTTTCTTCTTGCAGGAGCCTGGGTGGGCCGTCAGAGCAACTGGCTGCACCTGAAAGGTGGTAGTAGCCAAAGGCACAGATTGGCTGCCCTCCCAGGCTGTGCTCTCTCTTGCTGGGCAGCCTCAACATATCCTCATGGCCTTTAGTTTGGTTAGAGTTTGCATCTTGTTACAACACTCACACACATACTTTCATACATCCATACATGCCGCACACAACTGACTACATCCATATCTCCACACTCGCCATAAAATTTGGTAAAGACATTCATGGAGCCCAGGGGATGAACGCTACTGACTTTGGTGATCATCTGATTCATCTAGATCAACCAGCCGGTGGACATTTTCAGTTCAGAGTAAATTATCTCATCAACTATTGGATGGTTTGCCATGAACTGTGGTTCACACATTCATGTTCAGGATACGTTGTTCTTCTTTTCATCTAGCATCGTCATCCGATCTACATTTTTTTTCGTCCAATACTTTGGTTTATGACCAAATTCCTGCAAAACTTATGACAGCCTCAGCTGTACTTTGTACACCTTGAATGTCTTCCAGGACCGCCTTTAATTAGATGTCATCATTCCAGCTAACCCTGTGTATTGTGTATACTGGCCTAATTTCATTTGCAGGAAATGCCACATTTTATTATCCTAGAAAATTTTACAATCTAAATCACACAATAAAACATTCTCTCATACAGAAAAGCAGGACTGTAGCCAAGAGCACTGAAGTCAAGTCTGAAACAAGTTTGAGCAGTTTTAAGAAACAGTGCCCATTCAATATTCTTCATAATGTTGTCTCCTATTGTTGTTCATGGGTATTATAGTTTGATCTAATCAAATACTATGACACATCAACTGATTTAACTTGATGTTCTTTCATAAATAAAAGTGAAGGTGTTGTTACAAGTAAAATTGTTTAAATGTTGGGTTATTTTCTAAAATTTAGATTACAACTCGGAGAAAAAACATATATATAATTATGTGAAGAACAAAATATAATGCACAATGTTATTTTGTGATGTGAAAGACTGATATCTTTCCACACATCTTTGAATCACGTTAAAATGAGAACGCTTGGTCGTTACATGGCAAAGACACACTATGGGAAATTAGCATTACCTGCATTTGTTAATGACTGTGGTACTAAAAAAAATGAAATGTTTTAGTGAGCCAAGGCTATTAAACAACTTTTTTTTTTCAGAATCCAAACACAAAAAAGCATCACTACAGAACCATAAAGGTTGAAGAATGCTATAGTCACTGCGAGCGGATATTGTGTTGCTCTGATATCTGATATTTTGGAGGAAAACAAATGAAATACGTTGTCAGTGAACATTTTACTGATACGTTCAGTATCAACATCTTTGTGACCTGACAGATACGTACATAGCAAACAGTATGTGCATGCTTTTGCAAATTAGCTGTATATAATGTACTGTCTAGGAGACATGGTTGGTGAACTGTAATCATTGGAAACCCTTCTCTTTTGTTACAGATAAATCAAAGTTGTCTCCTCTATCTCTGTAATACTTAGAAACAAAGTTTGAGTGCTGGCTGTAAAGGTGCCTAAGGGCTAAACATGGAATATGAGGATGATCCTCATACAGGGAGGTTTTTACCCTGTACATTTAAATTTGCAGGGAGAAAAGCCTTCCTCCTCCTCCTCCTCCTCCCTGTCTCTGTTAAATCAGTCTTCAACAGAGGTGAACCCGTCTCCTCTGCTCATCTCCAGACAGCTGGATTATTAATAGTGTTTCAGCAGAAAATTCAGGTTGCTTTTGGACAGGGTCAGGGCAGCTCATCTCTTGGTTTTTGATGCATCAGCAGAATACTAAAGGTTCACTGGGGCCTCTTTTGAAAGAGGAATCTTTAGTCTCTTGCTCTTGCGAGTCAGCTCCTTTGACTAACATGCAATGTGCTGAGAAACTGCTTGGCTGCTTGATTATATGGAACTCCACTGATTTAACACTGCAGCTTGTGTTTCTGTTGGGGAGTAATGTGTGAAAAAAGTAGTATAAATCCTTTAGAGTCTCCAGAGGGAGCAGTGTGCAGTCTGATAAATGTCCTCAAGTGATGTCACTTGAGTCAGCGTCGGTTGGGGCTGAAGACTACAAGTTTGAAGATGAAAACAATCTGTTGGTGTGGAGTTAGAAAGAAGTGAGCTTACCAGACCTCTGCAGCCCGCTGCTCATCTCTGCTACATTAGCCGCTACTAGCATAACACCCCAATCTCAGACCAAACTGTCAATGGTTGAGTTGCATTGTGGGTAATGTGGGCGCCAGGTTTTGAGGAACAAGGAAGAAGAATGTGTGGAATAAAAAATACGATACCTCTGGTTCTGCTGTATCAATTTTCATCCTTTTTCTTCAAACTGTCCATTGTGAGTCTGACATTGGACCTCATACCAGAATATCTTTGTATTCTTATCCCAAACCTCTCTTACTTTTACTGTGAGGTTTGTTCATACAAATGTTCTAAGTCAGATTCAGCAAACTCTCTTTAACTGGACAAACTTGTCGTAAATTGCTCGTTTCAGCCTGATGAATGTCACCTGTTGATGAGGAGGTGTGAGTTTCATTTACATAATCTACATCCCTAAATGTGCTATATATATAAGGGTGCGTTTGTGGGAAAGTTTCAGTCACAAAATCTTAGCAAAGAGTAAAAAGAAGAAGTCCTGCTGTCTGAAATCAGCAGTGACAGAATAGAGGTATTAGAGGACCTGAGACAATTAGAGAATGTTAATAGGACAGCTGTCATCAGAGCAGCGCTGTACGGTGACAGAAATAAAGAGGGGATGATTGAAGCAGTAAAATCGTCATTCTAAAGCAAAGCAGTCCATGACTTATATGAGAGGATATGAGAGGTCATGTGACAGTCACAGAGGTATTAGACAACAGAATATTATAGCCTACAGTAGGTGATGTTACACTGTCACTGACAGCGACCTGCAAGAAGATCCTGACTCAGCTTTCAGAGTGAGATAGTTTTCCTGACAACTACTGTAATGTATAAGTTTCTGTGACGAAATATGCCAATAAATATTTAAAAAAAACTCTCAATAAATTGGCAAGCAATGATAGTGATGATATGGTGAACAGAATATTCATTTTGCATTCATTATTCATTTAAGTTTGTCTGTTATATTTTATTTGAGCTAACTGAGATATAATATTTGAACTCAGAATTTATTCAGATGAAAGCATTATGATTTCAGGTCAAATGAGTGTTTTTCCCCCTGTGGAGAAAGGCAGACTACCTTTAGATGACTCATAAGACAGGTCTGAACCACTCGAGAATTTTCAACACATTTGCTGGTGACACAGCTTTCCAACACGGAAGCATGACAAATGGAGAACCATCATCTCGCCCTCCAAACAGTCTGCAGAACTCCTCTGTTGCACTAGACCAACTCAGCAGCGGAGGAGGCTGCTATACAGCCGCTCTGATGCACTTCTGTCACTCTGGATTTGACATTGTCATTGCGTGTTGTGTTGCACTTCAGATTTGAGTGTCCAGAGCGTCTGGACTGAGACATATCTGTAAAAATCCGATAGGAATCGCATTTCAGACCACCTCCAAATGTGGCTTGGATTCAATTTGCTAAAATTACATTTCATGTGATTCTTTTTGCTGTCCAGACTTTCTAAAATCAATCTGGATACAATCTGGATATGCCAAAAAAACAGATTTGGGCTAACAGTCTGAACAGGGCCTGCTGAGTACTAAAAAGATGTTTGGAAGAGATCAAACCTACTTTTAGCATACAATCAAGCAACTGCAGCAGGCTTCATTGCATATGTACACAAAATCCAATACAATAATCAATATCTCCCTACTTGAAGAATTGTGGAATTATGACCTGACAGGCCATTTTCACATGCTGTAAAAGCGCAGAGAAGCTTTAATTTCAGACAGAAACCATTTGAATCCGAATCCATCCTTCCATCTGTTTTCTGCTGCGAAGCAAAGTAGCCTACATGCCCTTTTCTAGCTACTTCCGCCTGCTCTTCCCGGGGGATCCCGAGATGTCCCCAGGCCAGCTGGGATATGTAATCCCCTAAATGTGTTCTAGGTCTGCCCTGGGGTTTCCTCTCTCAAAATCTTGGTCCTCAAAAGGTGTCCATGCACTGGGTGGCACAGCCCAGATGTTCTACTCGTCAACGCACAGGTCAAATCATCCTATCTGAAATGAGAATATGCTTCAACTTGGCATCATAAAACACAGCTGAGTTGCCAGAGCTAACTGTGTGGGACCTGGTCTCTGAACTGGATGGAGCTCTCAGTTGCAGCAGAGCTTCTCCCCACCTCCTAATTTCAAATTAAAGTATCACTTCACATTGCTTCTCTTCTCTTAAGCCTTCAGCACTCAGTGAAAACTTTTGCCTGACTCCCACACAAGGACTATGTTTAAACTTTGTGACTTCACATATGTGACAAGCATAACCTTTATGGGAATCTACTTTAATTAGTATTAAATTATGCAAAACCTTTTTATTTTTCTCACTTGCATGAGTCTCCCAGTATGGGGCATGACTTTGTACAGTCTTTAACAGCTGCACTTTGTGGCCTCTCCACTGCTCAGATACATTTATCACCAACTTGGCCGGGTGCCATCAGCTCAACTGGCCTGCTTGACCACCAGCATCAATGTCAGGTCAAAGTCAGCTGCTCTGCCACCTCCATCTGTGGGTAAGTAGCCATGACTAGCCAGCAGTAAAATTTAATGCACACTATTAACACTAACTCTATCCCCTGGAGCTGAGAAACCTTTGTTCAAAGCTGAATGAGCTTTGTCAATAATCTAGCAATATTCTGCTTCACATTCAAAGTTTCAAACATTTTCATGCTCAGCACAACCTTACTGTCATTCGCCACCACTATAGCAATTGGTGTTAAAGAGTAACGAAACACTGAAATTCAAGCCTTCCCCGCCTCCTACATATGTCTGAATATCAATCAAAGTGGGCTGGGGGCATGGGTGGGTGTCAAGGGCCATGGCTCTGAGGAAGGCTAGCTCAGGTTTAGGTCCGAAATCTTCATTATGATGTCACAAAACTGGACAGAGTCATCTCTGCAGCAGTGGCTAATTTTACAAGCCAGAAGAGACCAAAGAGACAGCATGTACAATTGTTATCTGGAGAGCAATAAATCGACGTGGATGATAAAATAACTGCCAAAGAACTGATCATGGATTGGATGTAGAACAATATATTTTGGATAGACTGCAAAGGATGGTCCTACAAAGATGTTGGAAGAATTTAAAAAACACAGGAAAACACAGTACGGATAACTTCTTCAAAGAATATATGCACTAATAAGCAATGAAATAAGCAGCTTACATCCTCCAACAAAATCAGTGGGCAAAGTAATTTATTATTTATATAATTAGTAAGGAGACAGAGCTGTGGTAATGGACATAAAGAATACATGATTTGATTTAGGAAGAAGAATATGGATATTATACCCCTCTCCCCCAATATCTGTGTCAAACTGCATGAGTATTACTGTATATGTGTAGTGTAGGTTAAAAGTTATGTCATGTTATGGTCTGTTATTTATTGTCAGTAAAATTAGGAAAAAAAGAATTAACTTCCATGCTTATTTCAATTATTTCTCTGATTAAAACAAGGCTTCTTATCTAAACTTGAACATGCTTTTGTTATATTTGTGTTGTTGTTCATAGTTGTTTTTGTTACTGATACAATTTCCAGTAAAGACTCCTATTTAAAATGTACTGTTATATTTGTTGTTAGTATTTTTGAGGTTTTTCAGCTTCCTCAGTACACATCTGGACACAGCTCATTAATACACACGTTTAAGGGATCCTTTATGTTAAAACATGAATACTTGCTGGTATATTATTATATTTTTTAAATTCTTAAAATCCAAAATCTGTGTCAGCTTTAGCAATGCATTATGGGTTGGGCTCTGGTTTATTAGTGAGCTCCATATACAGTGTACATGAATGTGTTAATTAACACACTGATGTCTGAGGGTTGCATACGTTTACACTTTCCCCACCAGCTCTGCACATTCAAACCAATGAGACAAGCCACCAAGGCTGGATATCCAACATCCAAAAGGAGACAAAAAGGGGGAATTGTCCCAGGGCCCCAGATGCCCAGACTTTCAAGGGCTCCAAACGCCCCAGGTTCACTGTTGGGTAATTACTTTGTGGTTATATTACTTCATATAAATTGAAAAGGAGAGGGCTGCATTGGGACCTAATCTTAAGACTGTTTTGTAGAGGGGCCCTGTGTTAAAATCGAATCGAAATACCAATAGTACAGTAGTGCATATTCTTAAATAAATCAACATAGGGGGATCAATCAACCACAGTAAGAAAATACTAAAATACACATACTCAGTTGCCTGTTTATTAGGTACACCTAGCTAAACTAATGTATATTTAGTCATCTCTCATTGATATAAATCAGGTGGACAGACTTGTCAGTAAAATACAGTTCAGCACAAACTACAGCCTCAGCCTCCAAAATGAATCAACACATCTCTAAAACAGTTTCAACACAAACGGAACATTAGAACCTTCATGAAGGGAGGAATTAGCTGTCAGATTAAACTGCATTCCTTTTAACTGGGTGTAAAAATGTTAACTGAGTGTATATATACAGTATATACATACTATAACGATACAGCAGATACTTGTGACCGTTTGCACAATGGAGAGAGACTGGAAGGACTGAGGGCTGGTGTGAACCACGTGCAACAAAGGTCAAATGTCATACTGAGCGAAAGTATTCCAAAAAGGCTTTTTAGAGTGTATTACATGAAGGCTAATCTCTCATATTTATGTCAATATGGAGAAAGTTATATGGCTGATGTCAAGTGTGCCCTCAGCAGCTGAATGGAGAACACAGAGAGGGCTGGTGGGAAAGTTGGATCTGTGAGGAAGCGCAATGAGAGGAGGTGATTAACTGGGCTTACATGGCTCATCAGCCTTCTGTGCTTCTTAACTCAGACTGACCTCATTTAAGTTGCACTTTACTATTGAAACCTCTGACACGCCTTTCTCACTCTTTTAGTCACGTTGGTGTTCAGGATTTTTTTCTCTGTGGTGGACTCTCATCTTTGTTTTTATATTTTTTTATCCTATATTATCGTGGTGTTTGAACCTTCTCCTGCGTAACCTCTTTCTGTCTTTCTCCTCTGATCTTTATTCATTCTCTCTCATTAACCACAAACGACATTATGCTTCAGCTGTTACACTGCTCTCTCCTGTCAAGGACATCCGCTGAGAACTACACCAGGAAACCTTTCTTTAAAATGCACGATGAGACAGGCTGCACTGATGCAGCTCTAACGAACTGCTCTGTCAACACCCAAGTCAAATCATCCAATTTAAAATGACAATTTGCTTCAATTTCAGCCTTAGAAAAAACTTGTGTGGGACCTAGTCTCTCAACTAGATGTATTCTGAGGATTCAATTTCACCAAAGCTTTTTTCCCACCTAATTTCTTTAAGCCATTCTGACAAGTAAGTCATTTTGAAGATAAACTTGTATTTATTGCTTAGACAAATGCACTCAGGTTTTATTTGTCTGTCTAATATTTTTGCCTTGCATTGCAGACCTTATGTAACCCAACATTTGCACGAAAAAATAAAAATAAAGAACAAAAAATGCAGCCTAGATGTAAAGAGAACATGTAAGGTATAACGTGTTAATCAGTGAGCTTTAAACGTGTTGGAAAGTGGATTTTGTTATCTTTGGACGGAACCATGCTAGCTTTCCCCCTGTTTTCAGTCTTTGTGCTAAGCTAAGCGAACCATAGCTTCATATTTAGTGTGCAGACATGTGAGTGGCATCAGTCTCAACATTAGCTCTCAGCAAGGAAGCAAATAAGCATATTTCCCAAAATGTCAAACTATTCCTTTAAGGTTGTTTTATATTTAAAAGTGAGTAGTCATGGTGGATGATGGGTGTACAAAGCACAGGACCTGGACATCAGAGACCAGGGTTCACATCCTGCATCCCGTGGGGTTAATTAAGGCGACAAAAACACTTTGGTCAAGACTTGGGAAAGTTCAGAATATGGTTAAATATTTTTAAAAAGTCACTGTAAATACACCTCCAGTTATGGCCTGGCTGATACACCGTTGCTTTTTTTCCTTATCCACATAACGTATTCAGATACAGATTACATACCACGTGGAAATGGGCTGTGTGTTATTCCAAGCCCAGCCTTAGCTGAGTTTCCAAAGCCACTGCACCAAACTCCATTTAAGTCTTATTGTTAAAAACAAAACGTAAGACTCCTATTTTATGGTAAAACCAAACTACATGATTGTTACTGACCAACAGCCAAGAGGAATATTTTCTACATAACAGGTCGCTGATGTTCATGCACAGTATATGATTTTGTGGCAGGCTAAATGCTGCTTGGTCAATGCCTTTTTCTCGTGGTAGCAACAACAACTACCAGATGAAACAACTACAGATACAAATGCCACACTGGATGTTCTGTCATCTGGTGGGTTATCATTTCAGGGAGACAGCATGTTTCGCCTTGTGGGTAAGAACTCATGATGATCAAATATATCAAAATATCAATCAAATAAATCAATGTCAAATGAAAATGCCAAGTCCTGTGGTGATAATTCAGTTGCACAATAGGCCTGAGTGGACAACTCAGTTCAGTGGACATTGGATCAACATTTATCAGCACAATCTCCAGTCAAGTGGAAGTGGAGCTGACCATCTACTGTACTGTGTGACAGAAGAAGAATGTGTGAGTGTGCATGAGTGAATGATATATACATACACATTTGTGCTTATCTGCATGTGTGTGTGTCCATGTATTCTCTTGGTTAAGAATTCCCAGAGGAGCTGCAAATGTAGGCCATCTGCAGTTGAGCACTTTGAAAATGAAGACAATCCTAATACCAAACAGCCGACACTACAGTAAGTCCCCTTTGGCATGTTATCATCTGAATACCATGCATGAAGACAGTCTTTTTTTGGCTTTTACAAGATTATCTTTATCAGATTTCTGGTTCATTGTTACAGTGCACAGCAGATTGTAAAGTGCAGTTATGCCCGTAACAGCAACCCCAAGCATTTTATAATTCTTTCTCCTGTTATGTGTGTAACTGCATGATGTTGTATTGGACTGTGAGTTCTGTCAAATTGCCTCTGAGCACACAGCAATACTGTGGCTGATCCAGTGTAGACACTAGACATGGCGTTAGCCGCTGAACTAACCTAGTCAAAGACATTTAAATCAGTGTGTTTACATTGTCATGTCATGCAATGAAACAACTTAGAGATTTAAAGAGGTGAGCAGAAAGCTGTGCAATATTCTCACACTTCCAATGTAAAATGTATACTTTTTCATCTGCCCCTTTGGATTAGCTGTCAGACTCAAGCTAGCAAAATCAAGTGACTGAATATTTCCCCAAAGGGATCTCTGCAGCAAGCAGTTATCCTCTCTTGTAATCTACAAAACTGCAGTCCAGATGAAAAAGAACAAAATTAGGGTTGAACTGATTCCTGTTAAACCAGTGGCCTACATTGTTGTTGTAGGCCATTGGTTGTCTTTTTCAACCAGGGTTTCTCTGGTTTTGGTAAATCTTACACATTTGCATCAACAGAGAAACATGTTTTGTATGAAATATTTGTTTGTTGAACCAACCAATCTTCACGTACTCCCAACATCTGAGGATGTGAAGACCAAGTGGATTTACTTGTTATTATTTTTGATGGAAATGTTCCCACAACAATCGGAAAATGGACTGCTTTCTCAACAACGGCCAGTACAAAGCTTCAAAACTGAAGCTCAAGAATGGATCGATAGCAACTGTCCGCGACCCAAGTTCCAACTTAGAAGTAAGTTTTGCCATTTTTATGTTGTTTTAATATTTATTTTGCAGGTTAGCCTGTTGAACTTGGCGTTAGCATGTTGGGTGGCTAATGTGGCTAGCTTCAACTGTAGACCTACATGCTGGAGTAATGTTGGAGTATGTAATATTTAGGGACAATCAGAATATGTGAGAAAGAGAAATTGTGTGAACGTTAAGCCTCATTTGAAGCCAGTTAAATAACCAGAGTATTAGGTTGGAGGTGGCTAACGTTTTCATGTTGCTTTTTGTGGAACATTATAGTGCAACGTAAGCTCAGCTGGTTTTGTTGTTACATGAAAGCCCCTTCTGCTCCGTGATCCTTGCCGGTATGTGTGCACGCTGCTGTACGTACATTTACTTGAGACATGCCCTGAAGGTACACATGGTACACAGGAATTTTCCTTTGCTTGGCAACGTTGTGAAACTTTGATTAGGACCTATTTAACACTGCACTGGTGTGTGAAATATCAATGCAGGCAGAAATCTGTTTGACCATAAGTGGCAGCAATGGGTGCAATGCTACTCAAAGTAGTGTAGACACAAATGGATGACAAATTAAAGTAAAACCCAACGTCATATCATTTTCATCCATCATTTAGTGAGCCCTGTGACCGTGGATAGAGACGCTGTCATCCTGGAAGAGAGCACTACCATTTAGTTGAAGTAGGGGTGTCCAAACCACGAAGATATCGGACTGAAGATGTCGGACTGAAGATGTCGGATGTTGTATATATGGCCTGTGAGTTATTTAAAAATTAAAATTGTATCTGTCCGCTGTCTATTAAAATGCAGTTCCTATTGTGAATGCTGGGTGTCACTAACAGTCATCATATGTGTAGGCTGCTTGTGCATTTTATCTATGCCAAAGTGGCTTTACCTTGTTGAACTGAGCAATCCTGAGTGGTTGGCAGACCTCACTGGCCACATTGAACAAAAGTTTGTAAGGGATGAGATGGGCTTGTGTCATAAATGTGCGCACATGAAATCATTGTTGTGAATCAGTGACACCAATGCTGCACACTTCCCAACTTTGTCAGAAACAATCTCTTGTTTCCCAACATTTATGTGAAAATGGGGGAATATGTGACTGTCCTCAGACTGAGGTCCAAGATGACCGACAGTCACCTCCCCGATGTACTTCAAATCTCCACTACAATACTTACACCTTTAATAGCTCATTGCCACATGTTTCCCCATGTGGCCCCTGGCAAGAATAGATTGGAAAAAAAAGACGCCTTGTAGTGTCCTACCTGTGCTGCTCTGGATGGTCCTGACAGTGGTGGCAGATGTGCGTGGTGGGGAGGATGGCAACAGGAGCAGTGGTCTCCCTCCTTCTCCTTCCTCCTCCCCAGCACAGCCCTGGTCAATCGCCCTCACATAGCTGTGGCTTCGCATTCGGAAGCATCCTGGCATAGGCAGGGTGTCCATGGTGTCCATGCTGTCCATGGCAGCCTCCATTGCTTGGGACTGCATCTCACTGTAGACCTGCTCACACACCTGCTCAATCTGCCCGTTCACCTCCACCTCACTCAGCTGGAGGAGGAGAGGAGAGGAGAGGACATCAGAGGAGGAGCAGGCAGAGAGAGAACATGGGAGAAACAGAGGAAACAATGAGGAGGGTGGACATTGGGGAAACTTCCAGACTACTATCAGTCAAAACATTACACATTTAAAAATAAAAAGTATAAAAGTTTAAGCTGCAAGAGATACTTTGGGCTTCAAAAAGGCATGAGGGCTTGCTTGCTGGCAACTGCATGATTCCTCAGTGGGACTTCTATAGGCATGTCTGCTGGCACTTTGCTCTTGGTCTGTAAAAACCCCTTTTGACCACAGGAACATTTTCAGGCACCACTTTGTATGCAGGGCTTGACTGAGGCTATAACTGAGGTGGATTTCCAAATGTTTCAGTGAGGTTTTGCTCCTTGAGGATCATCACTAGACAGGGCTGCAGTGCAGCTGGGGGTGGAGACCGTTGCCACCACATGGGGCAGAGCCACTAGGCTCGTTCGAGATGAAGTGCGCCTTCCTGCAAAGTGGATGAGATCAGGCGGCAGAAGCAGGGAAAGCTGACAAAAAGCAGCAGTCAAGTCAGACAGTTTCCTTCAAAGAATATACAGGATCCTGTTAGATCCACCTGTAGGCTACCTGTAGTTTGCAGACGTTCGGATAGTTATGGCTGAAATAAACTTTACACAACACAATAAACCACACAAGATATATTTGTTAACAGATTAAACCTTCACTGCACAACACACAGCCTGCAATCTAGCATTAAATATTTAACGTTTTATACATTTAATATATTGTAATAAATATTACAATTACACCGAAATTTAGGATTTTCTACAAAACGTGGTGTTTGTGGTCAAAACTAAGAGCCACTCAGCTCTTTGATCAGGCGACAGCCAGGCGTTTCCCATCATGCCCTGGGTCTTGCAGTTGGTGGAGAGCAGCTGCGGCTCCTGGCTCTAAAAACTGCGGCTCAGAGCAAGTCGGGATCAAGTCAGACACAAATCTAACCGGCATGCATTGAGCGGCGATCGCCGGTGATCGATTCTGCGCAGGCCTGGCTCATCTCCAATGAGCCTAATGCATCACCAGCATACATAGTTACTGACGTCTACGTCGTTACCACAGCAACCCATGCAGATAGGTTGGTAACGTGTGGAAACACAAATCCGATCTGATCCAATCTCACTTGCAAATAACAGTCTGTTGTAAAGATCTGATTTGAGAAACAAATGCAGTGTGAACAAAGTCTTAGTCACCACATGACACCACTGGGGATGGAGTCTGCCCACCAGAGGAGGATGGAGCTGTGTGGAAGAGACACATTTGCCTTCGCTACGTGCAGAGTCCAATCTGAGTGAACTCTGACGCGTGAAATCGTGAGGCTCTCCAAAGTTCAGCCAGTTTGAGAGAGGGGGGAGGACTGACCTCTCAATCAGGAAATACTGTGTGCTTATATTCATGTTTTATAACTGCATGGCGAAATAATCCAAGGAGAAAATAAGAAGGGGGCTGATTGTCTGTAGTGAGTGTAAGGACAGTGGCAGAGGTTACTGACAGTAAAATGTTGTATAATTAACAACTTTGTGGAAGCTAGATGCCAGCTCTGTTTACAACCACACCCATGCTATTTCCTGTCCACTGCCTTTGGCCACACCACCAGAGAGAATTTTACCAGAATATTCACCAAATATTAATATACATCACCTTAAATATGCTGTCAATGGTAGAATAAACAGACAGCTGATGCATATTGGCGCCTCAGCTGCTGGCATACCAGTGCTGCTGGTAATGTGTGCAAACCATTAATAAAACCTGATTAATACAAACTCTGCTGTTTTTCTCCTCCTCTGCATATTTGAAAAGCCTTAATTTATTTCTTTAAAGTCCAATAATCATAAATGCAAAGTCTTAATTATCCAACAGAAAAAAACTAAAATGAAACACTCCTCATATCTTTAAACAAACAAATACAAAATGGGTTTGGGGATTTGCTAGTCAGTATTTAGAAAAACACACAACGTAAGGTTAAATCCTGGTGTTGTGTTGGAAGATTTCAATAATTAATGAAGGTATCCACACTATGCCAGCTGTGCGTAAAGTAAGCAGGATTTTTGAGAGGTGTTGTTGGTCAAGAGGAAACACAAGTGAACATAATCCATTGCAAACATGTACGGTGCTTCTGCCTCCACACTCAGAGCGGTTTTTATTTTGATTTTTTATTTTATTTTTTTTCCGCCGTTGATTTATTTTCCCTGCACTTGCGCGCTCCCACAGTACCTTGTGCTCCGAGCTTTGGCCTGCACTGCCCAGCAGCAGCTCTGAGCCTATATTTAATTGCAGGCCCTTATTAATTGATAGGTGACTTTTTGCATGCTGACTGAAACTGTACCACAGTTAACATCGTTAATAGCTGACAGGATACCAAGGTTTCTGGGAGCAAGGTTTCGGGGAAGTCAGCATTTTGCAGTTTAGCATCATCATCATCAGCTGGTGCCATCAGGTTTGTTATTGCAAGATGTAGAGACTGATGTATCTAGCACAGGGCTAGGGGTTAACTGACCAGGCACGCCACTCAAATTTATGCTGGACATTGACCATCCACATGTACACTCAGTCTGGATGACAGGGATAAAAGTAGCAGAGTTTTTCTTGTTCTTCACTGACTCTGTGTGTACTTGGTACATTCTGATCCATCCAGACGTGTGAATAAAACTCAGCCTGAACAAAGACTCGACATTGTTGCCTGATCCAACTTCTTCGGACCCATGGCTCAAGACATTTTCCTTTCACAGGTCAACTTGGAATTGATTTAGAGATACCTAAGGGTAAGAGATCAGTTCGTATTGAGCTTTGCTTTGAGCCGTGCAGGCCTCTGGTCGGGACCTCACATGTTTAAACCTGTTTTAAAATGTTTATCACTAACATGCTTTCTGTGTTCATGGCATATAGGAAGGATTATTGTGTGGTTGATATAGGCCTACTCTGTTTTGGATGGACTGCGGACGTCACATGACCCCCCGGTTGTCAGAGGGTATTTTAAACACTGATTATATGGCTACGCTTCCACGCGCAGAAGCCATTACTGCAAATATTTTGAGACGTGATTGTAAGTAGCGAAACGGAAAAATCTCTGTAATAATCCTCTTGACATGACAGAAACAAAAGATTCTCCCAGTGGAGTTTGGACTGTTGATTATTATGGAAACGTCCAGGCAGATTTGCTGGAGCCCGGGACTCATCCTGAGGACAGCTGTGTTAGTCCAGATGTTTTTACTGTTAAACTACTGCTGCTGTGTCACAGCTCCTCTCTCTGTCAGAGACTCAGATGATCTATCATTCCTGCTGCGGTGTGATGACTACATGTGTTTAATCTGCACGGAAAAGATCAGGAATTCTACAAGTTGTAGTGGGAAACTCGCTCATCGACAGAACAGAACATCAGTATTGACGTTTCTCCAGGTCACACTCATGTGGATGATAATATTGACTCTTCCTCAATCACATAAAAATATATTTTGATGCACAATATCAGTCTGCAGTAGATGGAAAAACATGAAGCAAACAGATAGAGGCAAAACTTAACATACATTTTTGTGATTTTGGAGAGGTTTATGTGCGTGCGCCTCTGCCAACTAAAGCCACAAAAATTGCCCTGCGTCTGTGTTTGAGATAAGAGGTTGTCTGAGTAGGTTTCAACGCAAACGCAATTTCATGCCAAAATGAGCACTAAAATTGCACTGTGCCACCTAATCAGTATAAATACGGCCTCATCTGCCCCTCTCCTCCCACCTCAGCGCAAACATGTTTGTTTGGTGTCAGGAATTTACCAAACGGCGCAGATGCAAACCAATAAGACTTGCGCCCGAGGAAAACTGCATAAAAACTGCATTTGCCCAAGCACTGGCTTGGCACCGGCAGGAAAACTGAGCCCTTATTGTTCTATAACCACCATCCAGCCAGGATGTTCATCTCAAGATAATATTTCTACTACAAGGTCTTTCCACTGTGGTGTCAAATCTATTCTATAAATCAAAAACAAATCTATAAATATCATGCGAAGTAGATACATACTTCCCGTCCTGCTGTCTCACATACACAAACAGCATGACTACTGTAATATCCCATTACTGGAATTCTATTTGTCATTTTTATCCCACTATTCTTTTTATTTTACAATCACTGAGCTTCATTTGACACATTGACTCACACTGAAAACAAATTGTAATTGGATGGATCTCAACTGCAAGACAAAAGCATACTGTGGCGAGTTGTTTAATGGGGCTTTTATGGTTAGATCAATGCAGAGGAGAACATTAAAAGAGTTAATAGAAGCAATTCAGTATGGTAATGGTTCAGGATGGGTAATACAAGTGGAGGTTCAAGGTAAGGTTAAGGTGGGACAAATGAAGGCTCACTGGGCACAGCTTTATTTCATGTGCTGTAGCTTTGAAGAAAAGCTTTAAATTAGCCTGCCAGGAGGAAGTATAGAGTAATTTCATTAGAGGTGCAGTAGAAAGGAGCCATTCACAACTGCTGCAGTGGGGTTATTTAGTAAAGTAAGATGTATTCCAAAGATATCAAAAATGGTGCCATCACAAGGGTTTCATTTCAAGCAAATGACCTCAAAATATGATTAAACAATACTTGAACAATCCCATGAAAAGAACCAAAGTCCGTCTGTCAATACTTTTTAAATAAATGTTACTAAAACAGGAGGAAATAGTGCATTTGTTGCATTTTCAGTGACGGATTATTGTTATTATTACTATTATTAATCCACATTTGGTGCTCTAGTCAGTATTTGGGGCAGCAGGACAGTGTATGTAGGATTGAGTCCAAATAAACTACAGTGTGTGTGTTCATGGTGATGACGGAACATGTCACCCAGTGCAACAGTGTGGCTCATTGATTTTAATAGTTTCTGAGTAACAATGGAGCTCTATGACACAGAGGAAGAAGATCTATCAGGCTGTGATACACACACAATACTTGTTAGTGGATACATTCACTGCTGGTTTGAGTCTGCATGTGGGATTTGTTATCATTAAGAAAAATATAGAATATTACCAGAAGTATCCTTTAAGAAAACACTTGTAATGTGATGGATGGATTTCTGGAATTTGAAACATGACTCTCCTCCTCAGTATAGCCCTTACAGTGCAGACATGCTGGTGGTGGCTGTGCACAGGACAGATGCACTGTTTTTCAACCAGGACTATATTGTGTCCTGTCATTTATGATAGGCATAACCAGTGGTGTAGTGATGTCTTGGAAGGTGGGTATACTGTGGCTTCCACCAGCCAGAAATACAACTGGTCATACTATATATACTAGAGGTTTAAATACTGTATACTCATCCATTAGAACAGTAAGGGAAGGGACTTTTGTTCCTCGAATTTATCAAAGACAGATTTTCTCCTCAGGCTTGGTGCCCTTTCAGGGTGGGTTCAGACAGACATCAGCACTCCATGAAAGAAACGCAGTCCTCAACAACTCAGGGTCGTCTGGCAAAAAAGTTGAACCTGGCCACAATGCAATGTCTTTGGCAAGTCGCTGTTCTGGCCAATCAAATATGTGCTAGTGTAAATTCCAGGTAGATGACTCTAACACGAATGGCAATTTCTACTGAATTGTCGTGATGGAAGATAGGAGATAACTTTCCAGAGCTGTTATGGTATTATTTCCACAGTGCAGTGTTTTAGTGTCTGGTAAATCTTCAAACTCGTGGATCTCTTACTCAAACTGGACTTCCTAGATCCTATTTCATCTTCACCAGTAACTGAAAGGACACAGGGCTGTTTTCTGTCTGAATGCCTGCTTAGGACAATACTTCAGTTGCCCAAAATAATATTTTCCCTTAAGGCTAGTCAGGACACAACAAAGTCTCCCAGATTACATGAAAGACTGTAACAAGACTGGCTGCAGCCTTGCTTTGCAACATGGACACTGATACGCATCTCTGGCTACTTCTAGCTGTGTATATACAGTAAATCCCCCTGCCCAGAGTTGCTTTTATGCATGTACTTGTGTATACGCACCACTACACCTCTGGGCATAACAGAGCTTTACTGATAGCTTCAATGGTAGAATGGTAGAGCAGCTTCTCTCAATCCTGTAGACCTTTAAACCTTAACAATCTCATTTTCACAAGAAGGGAGGGCCACAGTACAAACCATTCTTTCCACCATGGAAAGTTTGAACATCTACAGATCCTGAATGAAGGTATGGTGAAACTGTGTATTAATTATAAATTAACCCAACCAGTTGAGTTCTGCTCGAGGTTTCTGCCTGTTAAAGGGAGTTTTTCTTTGCCGCTGTCTCCTGGTGCTGCTCACGGTGGGAATTGTTGGCTCTCTGTAAGTATAAAGAGTCGGTCTAGACCTGCTCTTTATGAAAAAGTGCCCTGAGATAACTTTGTTATGATATGGCGCTACATAAATAAAACAGAATTGAAATTGAATTAATTATAAATGATGGTATACTGCATATTTTAATTTTAAGGTTTGTGTTGGAAAACAGTGCACCTATCCTTTAAATACAGTGAAAGTGAAAGAAATTCAACTGGTCATACTGTATATAATGCCCAAGCTCTCAATAGGTAGCATGTGCTTGGAGTCATTTCCCATACAAACAAATAAGACAAAAAACTGTAAAAAATATAGACCACTCCCTACATATTCCATTCCACAGCAGAGTGCATGAAATGAGTTCAAACACTATCACATCAATCCAAGCCAAATCTGTATTCATGGTGAAATGATTGGGTGGGGCATACTGTAAATATTAAGGCAGCAGTGTTGGCAACCAACCTGACTGATGGTGCTCATGGCCCTCATGTAGCTTTCATTTCGTGAGCGGTATTGGGGTGAGGACAGCAGCGATTTGGGGTCGAGGAGGGTTTTGGGGTCCAGGGTATCGAGGCTTCTATTGATTGAAACCTCACTCACCGCACGTAGGTAACTGTGGCTCCTGATCTGCAGTTTGGGGGAGTGCTCCGTCGAGATCCTGACAGAGAGACGACAGGGGTGTAGAGTTATACACAAGGTTATCTCTGAACTTAGTCAACATTGTAATACTCTATTTCAGTCAGCACACTGGTCACCATCCATGATACATGTAAAACCACACAATGTTTCCATTAGATGGATCTATCAACATCGCTGTCAAGATTTCAGAACAAGCAGGTCATTTTCCTTGCACAAATATTAAACTTTTTTTGTTATAGTGTACAGTTTCACATTTCCAGCTGCAAAGTCTCTTTTCCACAAAATAAAGTGTCAATCAAACATATGGTTTATGTGGGGGTGTCAAAAATGACAAATAAAGAATATATAGCCATCATAATTATATTTATTTAAATATGTAGAACCCTAAACATTTCTGAAATAACGTTTATTGCCTACTAACTGTGAAGATATCTGGCCCGCATACAGGCCAATAGCAGTTAAGCTAGCACTAATGCTAATCCTGCTAGCCATTGTAATTAAATATTGGAGTAGAGCTGAGTTGTTTGAAATGAACACTGATCTTAGCAGTTTATTCCTAATGCCAGAGATGACTCCCCACTGCTGCACTGCTCAGAGTTTATATCTCCGTGTGCGCTATGACCTCAGAGCCACTGTGGTTGGTGGAGCCACACTTAGTAACTCTGATATATTAACACATGTGGACGTTAGAAATATGTAACTTATCAGTGTTCCAAAATGGTACATAGAAGTGTTGCTGTACTGTAACATCATAATGTTCTTCTGTGACGATCATCTTGAGTCTACCAGGGTCTTTTAAAGGGAAGTTGTTTACTACTTGTTTATGACCTATTTAAGACGTGTAATTTCGTTAATGAGCATGGTCATGCAAAAGCAAAGTAAATACATGTAGAATGTGTGGGATTTAATCATTAGTTGTATGTGTAGGCAACTTATGATAAATACCAATCTTCTTCTGCACGTAGAACTTCTCCCACACACACTTCTATAATGAGGACTCCACAAGCTGTTCAGAGTAGTTTCTATCACCATGGTCTCATCAACAACACGATGATATATTACGATTCAGATTACAAAAAAACCCACCACGTAAGTAAAGAACATTTCAAATTAAAATGTTATATTGTTGCAAACAGCGTTAAGCATTGAACAGCAGAACATAGGTAAATATGTTTTAATGGCCAGGGACCAGAATACCATAATAGAAACCAGCTTAGTTTAGCTTTAAAGGTTCTTTTGGATAATGCCACAGCTTTACTACCATTCAGTGAAGTGTGCGCATGCTGTCATTATTTCATCACTGATTATGTGAGACTCTGTCACCAACTGATGGCCAGTAACTGAGAGCTTCTATGTTTGCGGTTCTAAAGACATATAGGTTGGGGTCTGCAGAGGGCAAAAACTTTGACACCTGTTCCACACCTGTGTGCCCCAGCCATCTATTTCTAAGCTTGTATAGTTAGTTTGAAACAAATAATTCATCACAAGTCCCAACTAAAGAAACTGTTTGGGATTCATTCACTTTCTCCAAGGTGCTAACCAATCTGTATTTGAGACATTGTTTTTTTTTACATGCTGTAGTACTACTACTTCTCCCATCCTTGGGATCAGTCCACTTTTTCAAATATCCCTTTGCAAAGCAACCCTCTCATGCTGAAACGATTTGAGCTGAGAAAAACTCCACTTACAGGACTGGAACCAAAATAATCTGACATATATTACAATATTTCAAACACAGAAACACACACACACACACACACACACACACACACACACATACACACACACATGGTTAACTGAGTTGTTCATAGAAAAGTAGACCTACTTCAAGCAAGTGTCCATCTTCAGCTATATGTGTGCTTGATTATGAGACAATGGAGGCCAGTCCATGCATGAACAGA
The DNA here is from genome assembly GCA_002120245.1 of Maccullochella peelii. Classification (NCBI taxonomy): domain Eukaryota; kingdom Metazoa; phylum Chordata; class Actinopteri; order Centrarchiformes; family Percichthyidae; genus Maccullochella; species Maccullochella peelii. Next base: position 31,487 of record LKNJ01001068.1, on the reverse strand, counting down.
CAGAGAGGAGACACAGAGGAGTCCCTCGACTACTCACTGTAATTACTCTCACTGTTTAGAGAGCTGTGAAAGCTTAATTAGACACAGGTGATATTTCTGGCTTCCTGCTGTAGATCAGACTTAAGATTACACCTCTCTCAGGGGCGCACTTACCGAGCCTACCTTTAGCAGCTTGTATCAGGGCTCTGTTGCTTCATCAAATCAAATTCTGCCTCCAAAGAATCTGACTTAAAGATTTTGATTCCAGACTAGGATTGGGTTTAGCCCTTTCAGACCCTGAAACCACTGTAATGGATTAGCTTCAGCTAATGAAAATTCTTACATTTCCAATTCTGCCTAATAACAAAGTAGATTTTAACTAACCATTTAAGGTCAGTTTTAAAATACAAGTTAGCAGGCGGAGGAGGCAATACAGCGGGTGTAATATTACAGTTTTTGTCGACTGCTTACACACTGAAAGTGAATGCTTAGAGAAAAGCATCAAAACCTTTAACTTTTGTAACCATGCCTTAAACAAAGGCACCAAAAGTACAAACACATTTTCTGCTTTGCACTTTGTTTGCAACTCTGCAACACACTTCTTGCAAAACACTACACACTGTTTTTTACATTAGACACTTTGTTCAAGAATGAAATCTCTTGCAATCATTGGGAAAACACTTCTATTCAAAATGCAAAACATACCTGAAATTGGCAAAACACGAAAACACTCATACACTAACTGAACACCAATCAGTCTGAGCCTTAGCACCACAAATAGACCTCAGGTTAACCTCTTCTGTGAGAACTTTGCAAACATGCAGGCAGTGAAAGCGAGAGGAAGAGGGAGAGGAGGAGGAGGAGGAGGAGGAGGAGGAGGAGGACAAGAACAAAGAAGAGGACCAGGCAATAGACATATTTCCGATATTGTATTGATTACTGTGCTGTAATTCTACTTTTCTTTGTGTTTTGTTGTTGGTGTAAAAACCTGCAATGGAAAAAAAATAAGTTCAATATATTTTTAGCCTGTACGAGAAAATTAAAAAGGTATGCAAAGTACTAAAGACAGCAGAGTTTTGTATAAAGTACAACAGTGTGTTGTTGCTGCTTTGAAAGAGTAATTCACATGCTGCATGTGTGCATCATTTTGTTGCAAAAACGCCATTTAGAAAAAGGATTGTTAGCTTTTGATTGCAGAGTTTCATTTTAACATAGAAGTGAGATGTCTGTCTCCATGATGAGCCAAATTCCGCAAGTGTGTAAGCAATCGCAAAAAACATACTACAACATACTAAATTCTCAGATTAAAAGTCAATTTGAAGAATTCTTCAATGCGGAGAGCACAGGATTTTAACCTGAACGTCAATCCCAGAGGAAAGCAGGTGACACAACATTAATCCAATGATTTATGAAGGTAGCACAATAGCTACACAAACACTTATAAAACTCATTTTTTTCATTTACAACAAATAGTCATTTTAAATAGTATATATCAAATATGTATATTAAATATTATTAGCAATCTAATATTTAATTTATCAAGTTGATTCTGTAATATTTAGGGAGTGTTTACAGGGAACTACTGTGAGAACTCTAAGATGATGGTGTAGATATACACATTAAATAGAACAAATTGTAATGGAATACTTTCAATGTGAAATGAGTTCCGGGTCATCCCACACAACGAGCCCCATCTGTTTCTTAATTAGCTAATCAGAGTAATGTTGCAGCAAGCACCCCATCCTGCTGCGGGCTTCATATGATCGTAACATGGCTTCAGTGACAAAGACGCCAAACGTGCTGTTCATCATAGTAACACTGATTCTATTTACTTGAAATCAGGTTACAACAGTAACTTCATGAGTAGCTGTTTGTACCAACTGCTGTTTCTCAAACAATGAACATATTACAATCATCATTATAACATAAAGCCAACACAAAGCCTTGGGAACCACAGTGTGCGTTTGTTACAGTGGAGAGTTTCTTTGATAAGTCTATCTCGTGTGAACCTCAGCAGTCAGTATTAATGCAATGAAAAAGAATAACATGGTTTTTTTTGCCTTCCAGTATGGTGGCTGTTAGAGGCTGTGACGTCAGCCGCAGGACCTCATGCTGTATGCTCTGTGCCTTTCAAGAAAGTCTGCTCGACCTACATCAGGATGCTAATGGCTTTGAATTGGCTTCAAAATGAAATACAAATGCAGGGAGAAAAAATGCTAATAGCTTTGTTGGTCTAAAATGTACTCAAATTTAAAAGCAAATTCTAAAAGAAATCAGTAAAACCACAAAATATAAATAAAATACCATTTTCATGAAATCTGACAGTTTCAATCATGACGTTTCAGTCTTATTTAAACATGGGAGAAGGCTAACGTTAGGAAAAGAAGTACAGAGACAATGGAATCTTACTGTAGAGTGGTCATCTCAGTCAGTGATGGCTGTGTGGCTTTCAGGTAGCTGGCCCGGCGTGCCTGGATTTTGGGGGAGGGTTTGGGACTCCCGTCAGAGTCTCCGCTGTCGTCCTCAGCCATGGCTTTGACGTAGCTGCCGCTCCTCATCCTCCGACAGGGGATGTCATCCTCCTTCCCCAGAGGAGAGAAGCCGCTCCACTCATCCTGAGGTACCTGATGCCCGGGCGGAGAGCACAGAGAAACACTGTCAGGAGGATCCACTCCACTGCTGTCTGAGTCCAAGCCACCAAACGGGCTAACTAACCTGTCCTGGTGGTACATGGAACCTAGAAAAACCGAGCTAACATGCAGTACAACAATCACCATACAGAGCATCCAAAAACACAGACTGGACCAAACTGATGTCTGGCATTTTTTACACACATGCATCCATACACAGCTCTCACACTGCGGGGGTCTAGTCTGTTGGCTAATTAGCATGGAACAGTACGTGTACAGTGGGTCTGCCTCGGGTCGCTCTGAAGTTTCTCTCTGGCTAATTCATACATCTGCTTTCCAGGAGGCAGCTCAGTTCACCAACGCAGAACTGTGTCACACATGAGCACAGGAGAGTGTGCAATGTGTGTGTGTTTACACGTGTCTGCACTGATCTGACCCCAGGGTCTGTTTGTTCATTGAGAAAGACTTGTTATATGGGGTAAGATATGTTTTACTGACACCATCTGCACAAAGATAAATAACTTCACAAATGAGCATAAAGATATAGCACCCGCATTTTAACACGGACTTACAGAATAAGGACATGGAGGCAAAGAGATAAAACAGGATGTTAATGTTTTTCAGATGTGACTTAAAGGGTCAGTTCACCTAAATCACATAATTTTCTCACTCCCCTCTAGTGGTATCTATTCAGTCAGATAGTTTGGCTTCATTAGTCTAATCTGTTCTGCCTCTACCCCTCTATACATTGGAGGTTAAATACAGTCTGTTCACAGTGAGCTCTGTTTGCTCACAGTAATAACACTGTCTGAGGTCATAATGTGTAAATGTTTAAGGTGATATGCTATTTAAAAACCTTAAAATAAATCCGTAGTAGTACTACAACTACAAGAGAACAGTACTACAACTATACAATGTACATTATAGCATAAATATACACTGTGTTTAGACTGTGTTAGTGTTTCCCACATATATCCTGTCTAAAGGAGAAGAGGAATAATACAAAGATAGAATACAGAGAACACAACAAGTAAAAGCAATCAATAAAGAGAAACTGCAGAGGCCTGGAGTTTGAGGGCGGTTAATTGGTGCAATTGGCTAATAACTACTTTCTTATAATTAGTGTTTTCTGAGTTTTGACATGGACACTAATGAAATGCCCCCCCCTTAAAAATACAACGAATGTGAGAATGATAAAATACTTTACAAGTGTAACAGTCCCTACAAATATATATATCAATACCATGTGAGAACAATACATTATTATAGTAATGACAGAATAGTAGATATGTTAAGTCACTGATTTGTCATAGTCACTATATTGTATGTTACCATATACAACACTTTCTATAAGAGTATAAGGAGTATTATACAGCAGATGAAAATAATGAAAAGAAGTGATCTGATCGTGATGATTTATTAAGAGCGTCTTTGTTTTGTTTTTCTTTTTTCCAACATTATAGATGATAATGGATGATACAGCCTTTTCATGCAGGCCTGCGTTACCACAGCCCTCCTCTCTCACAGTGCACATGTGGACTCATAGAAGGAGAAGCACAGGAGGAACTAATAACAGTAATGAGCTGTGCCACTAAGTCATGACAATCAGCCAGCAGGCACGACACCAGGACCCTGGAACTGACACCTGTATTGGAATCCAGCCATTACTCATGTTATTAGTTACACCTGTGTTTAACAAGTCCAGCTGTTAGGCGAGACAAGGGTCTGTCACACATGCCGGCTTCCAAAGAAAGAAATATAATCATCTTTAATGCATTTCATACTTTAAGACTAACTCAACACACGTCAGTTATATGTACTCTATTATACTATTGAGTGATTCTGGTCCCAGTCTCAGTTCTTTGCCTTTTCCAAGAGAAAATCGAGTAACGCTGCCCACCCCAAAAATCTGTGAAAAATCTGTGATGTTGTATGAAACTTTACTGATAATAATATTATGTTAAGATGTGATGAAGCGTCATGATGTCTCTATATGTAGCTTATGGTTTACAGTTTGTATATATATATATAAATATATGTGCGTGTGTGTGTGTGTATATAGTGCCGTGTGTCAGACCTGTGAGCGTTTACCACCTCACCTTCAGACTAGAGGCTAGAGTGTGAGAATTTGACAGACATAACAGAGGCAGACAGCAGGAGAATTGCACCGCTACTCTGACTAATTATATATGAATCACAGAGGGAAAGAGGCTGAGCAGATCTGCTGGGCTCAGTGTCTCTCTCTGTTTGTATGCGTGTGTGACGTCAAAGAGACACAAATGAGCAGTTTGGCTATAAAAAGAGAATGCGGGAGAGGACCAGCTGCAGCAGCATCAGCAGCGCCTCTCACCCACGCACAGGCCTCACTTCCACTGCTGCTCCATACTCATCCTACTGTAATGGCTGAGAACAGTGGAACACTGCTTTCTGTGGTTTACACTGTCATTAGTGCGGATGCATTTTGAGGTTCAACAACCCAACCAATACTCTGTCTGTCCATGGTTTAAGAAATACATCACTGTACATGTGACATTCACATTGTGTGTACAGTATGTCCAGAGCATTTACTGTGTATTTTACGTTACAGCCTGTAGATTGTTTCCTTGGCAACACTTGGCTGTTTTGATGGCTTAAGGCAGCAGCATTAGAAATAACAGGTGCTGTAACAGTGCAGCCAGCAGCCGTGCTGTTGAGATGCTGGAGATAATAATTTGAACATTGAACATACTGTATATAGCCAAGGGGAATGGGGACAGCTTGAATGTGTTGTCTTGACACGACTGATCCAGCAGCTCTGATGTTTGCCACAATCAAAGAAGACCTTATTGTTTGAAAGGGAAATGTAGTTTTTCCACAGTTGTCCTATTCATGCTTAGCTTTTGAATCTGTGTACCTTTTTAATCCGTGTTCTAGGCTTGTCTTTGTGCTTCAGGTTTAAAAAATAATCCTGAAAGTCTCTCTCTGAAAGTATTTCAGTGCTCAGTTCAGTAATCTGCAGTTCAAGAAAAGTCACCACCTAAAGAAGGACCATGTAACTTTTCCCACACAGCAGTCACTGTGGCAACAAATTAAAAGAATGAGATCATGTTAAATGCTAAAACCTAGTGGAAACATAGCACAATTAGAGAACAGTTGTAAAGTCATCAAACTGACTCAGTAATGTCAGTCACAGAGCAATATCTATTTAAAGTTTAACATAAACTACTTTACACTCTGGTACCGGACCAAGTAAGACTGTAGCAGCTAAACCCCAGAGTGTATTGAGTCTGTTTAATTACTCATGAATTCAACTTTTTATTTGTTAGAAGAAAAATGTGTTATTTCTTCCTTTAAAAGTTATAGTCTGGCTTTAACAATCAAGGTGACAGATCCAAAATGCTAATTTGGGCGTTTTGGAAGACATAATAGGACAAGAGACGTTCCATGGCTTTGGTTGTTAATACCATTCACAGTACTGCGGTCCCCTGAAAAGTCTAAGGCTAACGGTGGGGTCAATGTGAAACCACTCATATCTAGGGATTACATTTTTTTTTTTTTTTTACCAATGTCATCTCTCTCAAAACATCGTGTTTATATAAATCATGTAATTCTGGATCAAAACTAGGGTTGGGTGATTATGCAATTTATACAGTGTGATAATACATTGCATCAACTGTCAGAGATTTTGACATACTATTTAGACTGTGGTGGCTCTCCTTTTCATATCTCTGGGTGAGTTAGACCAAATCAATGATCAGGACTGATTCATGATTGATTTGTATACGATTTTTGCATCAATTTGATGAAGGGCCTTGATCTTTAAGGTATTTAATTTGCCGGATTAGCCAAAAACAGACATTCCTGTCTGGTTCTTTTATTTATGGGCAGTTTCTTAATAACATTTTCCACAAAATGTGCTGTATCTCATTACATACTACTACTGAGATACAAAATGACATATACAGTGATTGAGGATTTTAACACCCACATCAAATGAAAACTGATTTAACAAATAGATGTCACACGGACGTTCCACAAGTACTTTCATCTGTGAAACTTTTTAATACTATTTGGAAAAAAAGGGGGTCTCTATTTTCCCCAAACACCGCCCTTGAAAAGGTGGAATATGTTACTACATAGTGAGTTACAAAATTCCAGAGGACATTCAAAACTGTGTGTTTTCACTTTCTGTCAAACTGCAGTATTTTTGATTACATGTCTGTATCACAGTTAATAAATGAGTCACACTGCTGCTTGCTGAGACTGATAGAAGGCGAAGAGAGCGGACGTGAAGTCTGAGCCACTAAATGATTTCTTTGTCTCCTGCCCACTCAGGTCTACTTCAACCTGAAATACACTGCACTTCTGATCATCCGTCCCATCAGCTGGGGTCAGAATAGCCCCAGTGTGTGCCTCTCATGTATTAACCATCAGTTGCTCTAAAAGATAATTAACCAGCAATGTTGGAAAAACCCTAAACAGCGAACAGAATATTTTTTCATCCAGATGGTTAGAAGAGTGTTTGGGGATTCTGGAAATACAGCCAGAACAGCGGTAAGTGTTTTTAAATGACCTTCTGGGTTTTTCAAACATCAGCAGCTAATTATCTTTTAGAGGAACCCAATGTATGCTAAAACATGAGAGGCAAACTGGGAACAGGAACAGAAATGACATAATGACACACTGTAGAAAGCACTACAACAGAGATGTGCTTCATGCTTATCGTGTTCCATGACCAAGACCCTCATGGGGGTGAGGGTCTTGTCAGTTAAAAGAACTGAAGATGTTTCTGTTAAGGTCACTAATTCCCAAATAAAACTGTTGACATAATGTCTAGGGGATCGACCAGCACAAACAAACAAGAGCTATCCCTAATTAAAGGGAAACTCCAGTATTTTTAAACCTGGGCCCTATATTTACAAATCTTTGGGTCAAAATGACAAATACTTTTTTGGAAGTATATATTCCAAATACTAGTTTTGGAATTGGTCCAGTAGATCGTTTCCGCCGACATCCATGAACGGGCTGCAATGACTGCAACGTAATCCTCTGAGGCAACTGCACCCATGAAAAGTCCGTCCAATAAAAGTGCTTGTTTCTGCCACTGACAGGCTCAGACTGGTATTCTAAGTGTCTGACAGCATTATGGAAAGGATCCCTACAGACACAGACCGTTTGTTAAAGAGTAAGAAAACTAGTCGGTCTCTAAACCTGCTACAAAGAAAGGCCTTGAATGTTCACTCTTGTGTTGCTGATGTATGCCATCTATGTGTACTGTAAGATACAAGAATTCCTAACCATACACACACACACATTCAAACACAAGATTATCCCACACACCACAGAACAGGTAACATATAAGCAACACCAGCAGGTGCTGGGGAGGCCATTTAACTTTTACAGCCACAAGTTACTACACATTGGAGCACACTAAACTACATCCATCATTTGACTTCTCAGAATTAAGTTAGGGTGGCCACCAAAACAGATTTTGTTTGTTCTGTCAATAGTTTCTGTAGAAACGCAGCTCAGGTATTACCTGTGGATTGTCTGCCAGAAAGCTACATTGAGCTTTTTTTCCTTCATTCCAAGGGTTGGGGTTCAATAGCATTTTATCAGATCTGAACCAAGTCCTGAATCTGTTTATTGAATCCTTTCATATCCCTCACTGAAAAATAACTCAAAGTGAAAGATTCAGTTGAGACTTGTAACAACATTTTGTTTGCTCAGAAGGCAGAAACATTATGGGTTTGAGCAGCAGCCTAATTATTGTTCACAACCTGAAAATGAGATGAGAAACATAAGATATAAAATGTTGATTAAATATGTATTGAAACACTGAAAAACGTATTTACACACCTTATTTTTCACAAGCTACTTGATCCAAATATTGAACAGAACTATTAAGATGATAAGATTATTAGTATCATACTGTATGGATGAAAGTTTAACTGGAAGGTTTGGATTACTGAAATAGATTTGATGAGATGAGTTGAGCTTTTCACTGAAGATGACTCACCACTCTGTGCACACTCGAGATCATAGAGACATGGTAGAGTGGTGTCTCCTTCTCTAACAAACAATCTTTGGGAGATTACAGACACCAGATTCCATGTACCACCTTAACTAGGCATTATTATCTTTAGCCCGTTAGGAAAGTTACGCATGGAATTAATGTTAATTAGCTACAGCTGACCTAATACGCTGCTGGTGATGGTTATCATTTCAGTTTGACAATTAGTTGTATTGAATGCTCTTTGAAAGTTGTTTTGCTGACTTCAGACAGCACGACAGTACATAAATGCACCCTTCCTTTATGTCGGACTCAGACTTCATGGAACAGAGTCTGACCAATCAGAACTTCTAGGCGGGACATCTGTCCTGCTAACCAATCCAACATGGAACAACACATTAGGAATGTGTATCTCTGCCATGGCAAGTAGTCCAAAGATAAAAGATTGTTTTATTACTAGTGTGAGTTAAAAATGCGGGGGTGTGTTTTGGTGGGCGAAGCACCAATTTTAAGGTGGGTGTATCACTCCAACATTTCTTTTTGAAACTTTAAACAATTTGTCAAAATATTCCAAAAGCTACAATATGACTGTATGCTTTGAGAAATGACGGCACTAATGGAAGGTGTAAGCGGATGGTCGTTATTTGGCTTAAAGGTGCCCTGGGGAGGGATACTAGTTATGTTTACATTCATTATTATTCACCAAAACGCTTGCGTGTATTGTTGAGGTCTAACAAATTTAGTAATAAGCTTCACAAATGTAGTTGTATGTAGTTAAACACCTCCCCAACACTTCACCAGCACATCACTTCAAAGAACAGCACAGCACAACAACAAGCCATCAAGACAAAAACAGTGAGGAAAGGCAAGATAACTGGTAGAGAGGCAAGAAGGGAAACACTACTAAATTAAAAATGAAGTCTACAAACAGGAAAGGATGTCGTTCTTCATGAGTTCATGTCATTACCTAGTATTCAGAGAGTAAGGCTGCTACTGGCTCTGCACTTACTTCTCTCTTCAACTCAAAAGGAGGAAAGAGGAGGAAGAGGAGAAGGAAGAGGGAGGCTCCCCAAACCAAGAGGAAGTAAAGGAGGTGGAGGTGGGTTGGTGGGTGGCAGGGGGTTGGGTGAATAAAAAGCGTGGGGGTGAGTTGGGTGAGTGGAGGAGAGGCAGGAGGGGAGGTGTGGTGGAGAAAAGGGAGGAGGTGGCAGTGGGGTTCTTGGGAAATCAGAGTAATAGACTGGTGGTCGGGAGCAATGTTCCCTCTAAGGCTGTGGACACACTACAACATTTTGATATGACACTGTACACATACTGAACAGTTAATCTGTTAATATTAGATTAGGGTGGAGTGTACATTAGCCCTAGTTAGAGGGCAAGTCTGGGATGCTTGTAGATTTTAGTTTATTGCATTGTTGTTTAACACCACTGCTGATTGTTTCCAGTCTGGTTATTATGTTCAAAAGAAACCAAACCCCAAACCCAAATCTGTATGAGATCTCGTGCCTGCTGGTGAAACCAAACACTAAACTGGTCTTTGGTGCCAGGTGTGGGTGGCTGTTATGTCGATTAGGAGATCAGTCAAGCACTAGAGATTTTGCTATACTGTTTCTATTAAGATCTCTATCCCTTTGATATATCTGACTGTATTAGACTATTGCAGGCAATGTTCCAAATCACTGAGCATGACTGCTTTATGACAATATAGGATTAGCAGGATCAATGAAATGGAATTCTTTGATTTGTTGGGTATTTATTTCACCAGATTTACCTAAATGTCCGTATGGTATATGGTATGTCCATATAACAGTTTCCCAATTGAACGTCCACAAAATGCATGTTATCCAGTATCTCGCTGTCACAATATAAAATGACATATGATAGATTTTATGCATAGCACTCACCCCTAGTTCCAGGTGATAAGAGTATGGTAACTTTAGTACCTGCTTTTCACCAACAGATGTAAGGCTTCACAGTTTTTGGTCTGGTGTTTGGTTTGGTATATAATTAGATTTTTGCTACACAAATCCTTCAAATGTTTTTAAAGTACACATTTCTCAGTAAATTTTGACATCTAAAAATTAGAAGACACTCCTTCTGCCAGCTTCACCAAGCATCACAAATCTGCAGGTCCGACTCCATAATGGAGATCCTGTGAAAAATTATAGCTAGCTAACTAGCCAGCAGGCTAATTAAAAAGCAAAATGATCAACTACTATTAATGCCTCAAATCTACTGTAGGTGAAGGCTTACTTTCTCCATGCACTTTGGCAGTTAATGAAATGGTGCTAGAGCCTGAGTCAGAATTCTGCCAGGTGATGTCGCCATCTGCTATTGACCTTTTGCATTTCGGCAACATATATTTTCTATAACCAGCAATAGCAACCAATCACCAAATAGCAGCCGGTAAAGGAGGAGCTTTTTAACAGTAGACTGGAGGCTCCACACAATTTTGGGTTTGGTTACTCTTTTAATAGGACACATGTAATTAGCTAGCCATCCACTGTAGCTTCCACATTGCTTTTTCTCCTCCTGTCTTCCAACAATCAGTGGCAACTATTTTGATAGTTGATTAATCATTAAAGTAATTATTTTTTGCAAAAACTGAATATATTTGGGTTTTGTACTGTTGGTTGGACAAAAGAAGCAATCTGATGACATCACCTTGGGCGTTTCAGGAAATTGTGATGGACAATTTTTCAATGTGTTCTGACATTTGATAAACCAAATTATTAATTGATAATGAAAATAATTGTTAGTTGCATCCCTAATGCTAATTGATATAACATACTATCTGCACAAGATCATTTTAAATTAAATTAAATTATTTAAATACCTTTAATGGAACATTTCCAAAATCCAAGGATCCATTATTGGTCTGTGATCCCAAGCATAGACACAACAGGGATTGATAGTAAAAAAATATAACAATTTATACCATCTGCAGGGTCCTATCATCAGAATGGCTCAAAGCTGTCTGTCTGATGTTTGAAGATTAAATCATGCCTAATGCCCTCATATTACCAGCTCTAGTGTGTCCCCAGCCTTAGCCAGTGATGTCCAGTCATGGTTTCTAACCATGTAAATCTGCAGTTGTCATTCCAACCAAACACTGAAGCAATGCAGGGACTACAGACCCTGGACTTTAATTCAGAGCAGCCCACCAAATGTGGATGCAGATCCACTGATCCCTGGCAGAGTTGTCATGTAAAGCTGCAAATTTCTGATGTAGAAAAGCATGAAATACATACCATAAGCAGCCATGGCTGTAGCCCCCACCCCTGCGAACCATTTTTTAATTAGACAGCCACCTTTACGACTATCATGCAAAACACAATGCTGTTAAGTTTTGGCGAACATGGAGCCATGTAGAGGTGCATTCTGATATAAGGTCAAATCTCGAACACTCGACTTATCAGCCTTCCCAGGAACGTGGGTCCTTCTGCTCAACCCACTAGGAGCACTATGTCAGACTGTAAAACGCATCACTTCCTGTTGTAACACGCATCACTTCCTGTTGTCAACAGGTGGCGCTAACCCACTGTGTCACGACCTCCATCTTACATAAATACACATACATTACATGTAAAGATATTTCACTGTTAAACTAACTTTGTTGTTTTCTGCTTTTCTCCACATTGACTCTTTCAGCTCACTATAAGCTAACCATACTGACCTTTAAACGATAGAATAATGTACTTATTCTGGTTTCTTTGCCCAGTGCATTTGAGCAAATGTTACGTTACTGCCCTCTACTTTTAGCTCTTAACATAAGTTGATGGGTGTTATTAATAGATTAGGAGGTATTGAGTTCTCAGTGCCAAAATTGTTAACAGTCCTCTGGATGTTCAGCTGCCTAGAAAATTCCCAGAATACATTGTAAGAAGCAGCACACGCAAAACTCATAGCGCAACTTATTATTCAACCAATTATTCAGTCAACTCACATTTAAGGCAGCAGGGAACTTACTTTTTTAAGTTGAACAAGTTTAAAATGATTTAAAGTGTAAAACTGGTTTGGACATCCTATGTCATATACCTCTTATCTTCCTCTCACTCTTGCACTTTTGTGCTCTCCATGTTAGCCTGCATGGTTTCTTGTCTCCTGAACTGAACTTTAGAAGACCTGGAGATCGAGAAGTGAAACAGCAAAGAGTGTAACTTCTCAAGCCTGCGCCGCGTCTGTCCCTAGGTTCATCCGGCCAAATGAACCAGGCTGCCCGACAGAACCATCCTCAGCAGAGACCCAGAGTCTCTCTCTCCTGTGTGAACCCGACTCCTTCAGCTCATCCCTCCATGTGCTGTGGGTTTCCCTGGCCATCGACCTAAACAACCAACATCTAACTGGTGTGGGTTGCTAAATGCGGTGTTTGCCATACACCCTCATTAAAAGCTGCATCCACCAGCGTCTGGCCGAAGACTTCACTTGCCTGAATGCTGAGCACTCAACTGTTTGTGGGCTACTGAGAGTTCTGAGCTTCATGCCACCAGCTGACCTGCATGATGGACCCCTGTTTGAGCTGCGGGAGACAGCCTAAGGGCCGCACAGTTGTCCTTCCTTCCTTCACCACACACTACTGTAGGTACTGTACATTCATCATATTATGTTCATGTTGCGTCCTGTTCAGATATCCCTAAACGTCATAGATATCTATCATTCAGTCTAGCTCTCTTATGTATTTTCCATTTTTGAATATATACTTACGTGTACTAAGTTGGTTCAGTCATTGATCAATCTCTTGCTCGCTAATCAATTTCATCATTCATTGTTAGACATGGCTATCTTTGTCAGTATCCTATATTCAACTATGCATCACATTTGATCTTCTCTCTGTGTTCATTATATGTGTAAATATTGCAAAAAATAGAGAGAACATTTTGTTGTGACTCTTTTTTGTGTGTAAATCCTCAAATAATCGGAGTTCCTGAAGCTTCCAAGAACAGGATGTGTTTCACATGTTTGCTGTGAGTACTATGTTCACTACATTATTCATTCAGTGGGCAGATCACATGTGTTATTAGTAACACTAACAAGTTGTTCAAGTTGTAACCATGGGAATCTTTCCGAATGATTGTGACAATAGAGGGCAATGATTTTCACTGTATATAAGAGATAATTCTGGGAACTTTCAAAGGAGTTAACGTTCAGTGCCCTGAAATGATTTTGGCATTGGGATATCCTAAAACTCTGACAGGTCATTCTTGCTAAACTAGTAATTCTTGACCTATGTGACTCAAAAATAATAACTGAATGTGCCAGGACAGCAGCTGTGCACGTCTTAGAACTTGTGGCTGAATTCTCCAAAACTTGCCCCCTGCCCACTCCAGTAATAGATACCACTTATTGGTTTGTCCTTCTCTAACTGAAGCTGTTATTCAGCAAAGTCAGAAAGTATAGTGTTTGGTGAGACTGAAAACCTCACAAGTCTCACAAGACTGGACACCACTGACTTAGAGGAAATATTGGTGAGAAAAGTAAGTCGTGGAGAAAAGGGAGGCAACAGAGGGGAGAAGGGTGAATCGACTGGTTTTGGATGGGAGTGGGGGAGTAATTATTTACCTGTAAGAAATGGCAAGAGCGCTCCTGCTGCTGACTGCCCTTAGATTTGACTAGAGCTCTATCTAGGTTTAGGTTACCGGATCCTGCGCTGGCTCGTAGCTGGTTGTGGCTGCTGTTGTTGGTGTAGACCTCTCGGGCCCTGCTCACCGTTAGGCTCGATGACCATGCCCCTTTCTTCACAAGGGGCCCGTCCACAAGACCCAGAGGCAGCAAGGGGCCACTTCCTCCACCGATACCGCCACCGCTGTTATTGCTGCTACCACTAACTGGCACACATGCCGACGACACTGCATACTTCACATCGTTGTTGCTCCGGGAGGCTTTGAGTGCAGAATGGTGGTGTGTGTGGCCATGGTGTGCGTGGGTGTGTGTGTGCTCGTTGAGTGTGCCATAAGGGTCCATCATGAAGTACTGCTGGGACTGCGAGGAGGAGAGACTGGGGAGGGGAGTCTGAGGGAACTTGTCGGGGTTGTTGCCAGGGTACCGGCCCATTGTCATGGCGATGGGAGAGGGGGAAATGGAGGGTGAGGGTGAGGGCGGAGGTTGGTGGTGGTGAGGGTGGTAGAGACACAGCTCCCGTTCCAGGTTGTCATCTGAGCTCCAATATCCGGAGCCCGGAGCAGATGCTGAGCCGTGAAGCTGGTGGTGGTGGTGGTGGTGGCTTCGATGCTTGGGCTCCGCTGATCGACAGCGCTCACGGCTCTTGCTGCGCTTCCGGTGGCGCACTCCCACTGGTGGAGTTTCACCTTCTGGGCTGGCCCTTGAACCACCACCACCACCTCCTCCACCACAACCACCACTACCATTAACGCTCCCATTATTGGCCCCCTTGGAGGACTGTGTGTGGTGTGGCCCCTCCAATGAATGTGACTTGGTGAAGAGTTTCTGGACTGAGTGGACAAGGTGACGAATTCTCCCTGGGCTGTCATTGCTGTTGTTGTTGGCCCCCATCCCCCCACTGTGGGCCAACACTCCTCGTTTGTACTGCAGTGTATGGTAGCCATCTCTGGAAAATGACAGCTGACGCTCAAACGGGTCCGCAAAGTTTGCTGGTACCCGGGTGGGCGTTTTACCTCCATAGCCTCCTCCACCTCCTCCTCCTCCTCCTCCTCCTCCCCCTCCTCCCCCTCCTCCTCCTACATATGGTACCATGGCCATACACTCATCCTTTACCTCAGGATGGTGAGATGAGGAGGTGGAGTGGCACCTCCTTGGGAAGGTTCCGTATGGGACGATGCTGTTGCTGTCAGAGGGGTATGAGGTACGCTGAGCATTGTAGTAGGGCAGCTCAGCTGGATGCAGCATGGGAATGGGCACAGGCATGTCATTCTGACTGATCAAATATGGCTTGCGGTCAACATGGTGACCCAGTGGATCATATGATGGTTCATAGGAGACCACGTGATGGTGACTCCGACTACTGGACAGGCCTTTCATGATAGGGGGAAGGATGGGTGGATGGAAAGAGGAATGATATGGATGAGAGATGCCAGGCAGGCCCCTGACCAGAAAAGGGCTGCAGAAGACTGTCCCTGAGAGGAGAGCTGCAGACTCTGGAAGACAGGAAGAGAAGAGCAATAAGACAAACAGTTAATGCAAGGCAACAAGTCCAAGAAAAAACAAGTATATAATAAGCATACCAAATTAAATGTATGAAGACACAACCCTCTGGGTTTAATTCAATTATATTAGTGTTAATTATTAGTATTATTATTAGTATTAGTAGATAATAAGACTATTCAAACTTTAAACTTTTGACCTTTAATTATAACAACCCTATGTGCCCCACAGTCCTGTTTTAATGGGAGCCTATCCCAGAATACATTGGGTGTGAGGACGGTAAACCCTAAACAGGTTGCCAGGCTATCATCATAAAATACTGATACTCACATTCACACTGACAATTTAGAGTCTCTGGTTGACCTAACCTGCATGTCTTAGAGTTGTAGGAGGAAACAAGAGCACCCAGAGTGAACCCACACAGACACATGGAGAACATACAAACTCCACACAGAAAGGCTTGGAGATTCAAATCCAGAATTTCCTTGCTATGCGGCCACAGTGCTAATCCCTGAGCCACCCTATTTTTATTGTGAGTTAAAATAAAATTGTTACATGATGTTAATGCATCAAAATTAAAACACGTCGCACAACTCTTCTCCACTACATCATGCTTTATTCACTAAACGGTGGTGCTACATGATGTTACCAAAAGAAAAACTGCTCTGTGGTTCCAGTTAGTGTGTGGTGGAAGCTGTGACACAGCTGTACAACCTGTACAACTTAAATAAATACTGATGCTGGGGTTTTTTTCAACAGAAAAACAAAGAACAAGTGGTTGCTTGGGGAAGGCTTAAAGGTAATGTGAAATGACCCTTCGGTTCAAAGAAATTAACCCATACTCAGCTCAAAAAATGATTGTGATCTCATGATTCCTGCGTAGGTAATAAATAAATATTCAGCAGAGCGATCACAGACTTTAAACAGCCTATAAGAGTGACACTGCAGGATGTAGTCTAGTGGTCTGTAATGTGGTTGTAAACAGAATGATGACACACACCAGAATAATGACTCCATTTTTCAAACATACTGTAGGGCACCAATGTTTCTATTGGCCAATGGTGCACATCCACACGGTCGAAGTTGAATAAAGGTGAACTCAGCTGGTAACCAAGAATAAGCAGTTGCTTGCAACACCAAACCTCTAAATCACTGGACCAAACGGAAAAAGTGGGTGGTAGATTGGGGCACTGGAACCGGCCAATGAAGCAGTTCCATCCAAACAGATCTGGTGTTAGTCCAATAAATCGCAAACATCAACACAGGCAGCAGAGGGATGAAAAAAGATTAAAAGTGGATGTCTTTTTCCATTTCAAGGCCTGTATTTTTCATTTCTACTCAGTGTACCAGGCAAACACATCTATTCAGCCTGCAATTATTGGTGCAGGTAACAGTGCTGTAAGAAGTCCCCTCTCTCTGACCTTACATAACAGTGAGTTCACTTCTCAGGCGACTATGGGAAAAGGCCCCAGGGATCAGACTGCTCACAAGGCAGTTTTATTAGTGTTGTTGTGAATGCTGCATGCATGGCTGTGTGTGTACTTGCACTCTTGCATTTGTGGCGGAGTTGTGGGATCGGTACGTGTGTGTGTGAGTTTCCTCTGTCCTACTTGGCCCGTGACACAACTGCTTAACACAACTTGACAGCTCCACTGGTAGAAGGGCTGCTAACAAGCTACAGTAACTGCCAGTGAGCTGGTATAAGCCACACACTCACACACACTGAGATCAGTAGAACCCCCACTCTCCATCTGGAGTTCCATCAGAATAAATCTTACAGATATCACATACAAACTGTGGGTTTTGGTTCCTTGCTTGAAAAGATGTCTTTCAAAATGAAATCAATATTATTACTGAAGATGTGCAGCAAAATCAACAACTGAAATAGTCTATCAAATGTCTTTAACATACAGTATGATGTAATGTCATTACTGGTTTCTGCCTGAGTTTTTCCTTGCCACTGTCTCCTAGTGCTGCTCTTGGTGAGTATTGTTGGGTCTCTGTAAATATAAAGAGTCGGTCTAGACCTGCTTTATATGAAGAAGTGCCCTGAGATAACTTCTGTTATGATTTTGTGCTATATAAATAAAACTGAATTGAAATGAATTGGCTAGTTTGGCATACATCAAATTAGTACAATACAGTACAAGGTTAGACAACTGGTACAATTTAAACATAATGTTTAAGTCAATTAATGACACAGTAAATGGGCCTAATTCACTAATATTTTTGAACTTTTAGCCATGCTAGTGGCGTGGTATTTCTTAGCAGGGAAAAGACACTTCCTGAAATCTCTGCCTGTTGCCTGGCAACCTCACGGTGATGACAAAACGTCCCGCACATAAAATCCTGTAAAACCACTACATGGACAACAGGAGAGTTTAATAGAAGAGCAGCAGAGCCGCACCACACAGAATCCACGCCCCTAGAACATTTGTCCAATTACTGTAAAGACCAAGCAAAGCAAAAATAAGAAACGCACACCAAGGGTAAATGGAAATGGCTCTGACATAAAGGGACAAATAAGCAAATAACCAAATTTAAATGCAATACATCCAAAAAGGCGTTGAAACAGCAAATAGGCCCCGTTCTGAGGGTCTGGGGGTTATTACAGTGAAAGTGGTACAGGAGGCAGCCCCTACACAGGACAGCACCCTCCGCAGGGACTGGGTGTGGCCTACGGTACACCCTCGCCTAAATCCTCTACAAAGAGCGATCAATAGACCTCCCTGATCCAGCCTCCGCTCCCCTTCTCTGGGATTACCTGGGAGTACTCGTCCTCTCTGTAGCTGTAGAGGTAGACTGGGCCTTGGTAGCCATCTCTGTCAGTTCTAATGAGAACTCAATCTCCCTCCCACCCTACTACAACTCACCCTCAAAAATCTCTCTCATATAGCTTTTCTATCTCTTCACCTCTCCTTTCTTCTCTGCACAGCTCCCACACACACACACACACACACACACTTATTCAGTTACAGATGTACCCACTGTATCTTACACCTCTGTCACAACCCCTACTGTTTTTTGTTGTTAGTCTCAGCGTTATGTTGTACTGTCTTAGTGATGTGATGCAATGTGTCTTAATGACATATCTGTCACTCTCTGTCTGTGTATATGTGTTCTGTTGTGTTCTCTGTCACTGTTCACTCGTTGTACTGTCTATCACCAATAAAAAAAGAAAAGAAAATAGAAGCCACAGACTTTCGATAAGTCTAATTCAACAGACTTACGTAATTAATTGATGTGTCCTATATTGAACACTATGGACAAATATGGGTAGGAAGTCCTGAATTACTATGTCTCTGGAAAGACATTGTACTCGCAACACTGTGTCTAAAAATAAAAGTTTACTGAATCGAGGGAGGAAGTGATTCACTTCAAATGATGCGTTAGTGAAGTCAGACAGTATTGTACAAGGACGCAAATAACAGGGCCTTAAATAAGCAGCATTTTTTTCTACTAGCAGCAATATACATCTGATTACATCAAATATGACTTTATAAAATAACCTGAGCTAATACTTGAGTCTGACTAGCTGGAGGAGAGTCATTCTGAATGGGAGTATGCCCACTACTAAGAGGGACTGAAAGGTGACGTTAGGGTAGATGTTTCCCTCTACTTTGATGACACTGGCCACTACTGAGCATCAGCACAGTACATCTGAGTAAGTTTCCTGCAGCAAACTGTTTAGTGGGGGTGGCAAGAGTTACAGCTTTCATCATGGCAGTGAACATTTTTGGAATAAAAATGTCATTCACAACCACAAATCATAGGGTTCTATGATATGACTATCAATTAATATGCTGATTATTTTTTAAATTAATCTTTTGGTCTGAAAAATACCAAAAAATGTGAAAAATGCCCATCAGCTTCCTAAAGTCCAGGGTGACTTCTTCAAATTGCTTGTTTTCTCTGACCAAACCAAAGCCAAAGATATTCAGTTTAAAATTACATGAATGAAAACGAGACAATAAAATATTTTATAAAC
This sequence comes from Maccullochella peelii, assembly GCA_002120245.1. Lineage (NCBI taxonomy): Eukaryota > Metazoa > Chordata > Actinopteri > Centrarchiformes > Percichthyidae > Maccullochella > Maccullochella peelii. The sequence continues at coordinate 11,779 of LKNJ01001068.1, read as the reverse complement.
AAATTTAACACTTAACACTATTCTGCAATACACATGTTGTTAATCTGCAGAAAGTCTAAAAGACTACAGTTGGGCTCCAGTTCCCTTTTTTAAAGCTGGGAGCAGACCTTTACATTATTGACACCTACAAAGACAAGATACCCCACACATGACTTATTCCCATGAATATGCATGAACATCTTTTTTTTGTCCTGACAGTCAGGAAGGAGCGCATATTAAATGACTGATTAAATACAGAGGACAACACACTGAACAAGGAGAAGACTAAGATTAGACTCGTATCGCTGGGCAAACCCCCACGTCTGACAAGAACGCGGGTTCTTGTGATGGAAGATCAAAATAGAAATGACATCCATCAAAAAAGTTTGCCTTGCTAATTTATGTCGCAGTTTGCGCGTAAATGAAAAAAAAAAAAAAAAGAACAAATGAACCACATTTGAATGAGATGTAAACGGTTCCAGGTCAGTCATAGACATGAATCAGGTTTAAAGAGAGAGTTTGACAGTTTGGGAAAGAGTGCTTTCTTTCTGAGAGTGAGATGAAATGCGTTAAGATCTGTCAGTACAGAGTGGAGTCAGGACCTGGTTAGCTTAGCTTAGCATAAAGATTCGAAGCAAGGGGAAACAGCTAGCCTGGCTCTGCCAAGTGAAAAAATAAACATGCCAACAACAAAACTCTTGTTTGTTTAATCTGCATAAACAGAAATGTTAAAATGACAATTTGTGTTTTTTGGTGTTATGTGCTGGAACTATTTTTTGGTAAACAACAGCAGGGTCAGTGACTGTGTGTAGTTTGATCATAGGTCAAATGATTCGAATCTTTAAACACTACATGATTTTATCTACCGGCTGTCAACACCAGCTGGCCCAGACTGGAGCTGACTTGGTCCAACTTGGTCCAATCAGTCATGATGCCCAAATCAGAACTATAACTACTCCAAGAATCACTGTGTTTCTGCTCCTTCGGTTATGAACAGAACCACTGCAGTTCATGTGGACTGGCTTCTGTGATTTAATAAAAAACAAACATAGATGTCAATCAAAAGCACTGATCATAGTGTTACTCATAGAAACCCATGTTCAATTCTCAGCACAATTGGCAGCGTTGGTGGGTGGGAAGCTGGTGAGGGATCATGTCATGAGGAAAAATCACAGAAAGAAGACAAGCAAAGCCACTAATGTCAACTGGTGTCACCAAAACCTGATTGTTACTGTGATTTTATTTGTTTTGTTCCCTGACTGAATGTAGGCTCAGATTTACTTATCAGTTCCACAGAGGGCTCCCAATATGCTTCCCTATAATCAAAATACATGAGGGAGAGCAAGAATACCTCATTGTCTGCACTGGAGAGGAGCTATTTATACAGCTGACACTTGAATGTAAATGTCTAGGAGGAGAGGCAAGAAAAGATAAGTTATGTGAGAAGAGGAAAAGAGCAACAGAGGTAAAGGAGCGGACAGAAACAAACTACAAGATTATATAGAAGGGATAAAAAACAGATGAGAGATTGACAGCTGACCCC
>LKNJ01001068.1:0-10156 GCA_002120245.1 Maccullochella peelii | reverse complement strand
CCCCCCCCCCCCCCCGTCTTTTACCAGCACCTCCTGCTGCATTTTCAAAGAGCCATATGTGCCAGGCAGGCTGTGTGTGTAGGCGGAAGGAGAAATGAAAATAGGGCTGAGATCAAGTTATTTTGGGCTAAATGGAAGCTGGCGAACAAAAAGCCTTTGAGTCACCCTCTGAGGGTGGATGCCAGCACCGGAAGCAGACAGTATACTCAGTTCACGTAGCCTGATTTTCTTCCACACACGCAAGGGATATACCTCAATATCAAAGTACTAATTTTGTGCCTTTAAAGAATGTGTCTATTCTGAATGTATTCAGTATTATTTGTAGTGAGAGGGCATTGACATTTTCTTACAGCTCCACTAACCAGCCTAGCATGTTCTATATGAAAAACGAATCAAATGCCTACAGTATGTAGTATAAAGAAAAAAGGCACTGTCTGTAGGGTTGGGTGATATGAGGATACATACCATGAGAAGATATATTTTAGTGACAACCACTGCCAGTGCTGTAATTGTGTGGTCATGCATTTACAAGTAAAGAAGCACTCATTTGAAAGCCCTCTACTGATGGCGTGGTGAGGTGGCTGCTGCACGGTGTTCTGTGAGAAAATGAAACCCACAAGACAAGAAGAATTCAACATCTGCATTCCACAGCAGCTGCATTTTGTTTAAGGTATTAATAATGTGATAGTTCAATACATCAGTCGGAAATTAGCGGGGGCAAAGGGCGAAATGCCTCAAGAAATCTCAGATTTGCCCCTAAAAACCGTGATCAAGGGGCAAAAGTCGCCCCCAAGATTTCGAAAAAAAGAAGATGTTTACCAGTTTAGGCCAATATTCTAATCCCGTAACCATTTTATTTTCATTCAGTTCATTTAATTTCCATTTTTGTCTCTAACACGCACTCGCTCAAACAGTGCTGTTGTTCACACTACTGTTACGATACCTGACTGGCAGAGGCCAGGTGATGCTCAGCAAATAACGCCGGGTTCCGATAGGAGGCGGACGCACTACGAAGCGCTGCCCACTTCTGCAGACTTGAGTCCGCGCTGTGGAGCTCCATGGCCGCCTTGCACTCTGCCGAGTTTCGGCATCTGTTCTATTTTCAACACCCGCTGCGACCGAATCTGGCACGAAAACACACTGATAATCGATTATAAACGATATATATGATATAAATGATCTGATACTGATAAATGTTAAAATCAGCATCCTGCTTTCCAACCCTTTTGTTTTTCCTGCCCCTCTCCCACTGTTCTCCTGGAGTTTCAATTCCCCCAATTTTTCTCCCTGATGAAATTTCTAAATCTCCCCATCCACTATATTTATTAGAAACAGTATCACTGCTGTTTGTGAATGTGTTTTTAAAATAATGTACTTGTTCCACATGATTGCACACTTCTTTTTGGAACACCAATAGAATGCTTTTTATTTACTCAGGCACAAGTTGGTGATTACTGTAACGTTATGCATTTTCATTTGAGCTCATTTCACATTAAAAACAGCAACTTAATGCACTAATTACAATTATTTTAAAGTGCCCCCAAAATTTTGGAAATGCCCCAATTTTTTAGACAGTGCCCCAGAAATATTTTTTTAATTTCCTACACTGTATATGACATATGGCAGACTGTTCAAAGCATCTATGTACTATAACAATAATATGACTTTCAATGACCCAAAAAACAACTCGACTTTAATCCAAATAAAAAAAGTTTCTGACTCACACACATGCATACACAAACCCCAGATTAGAATACATCTCAGTGGGATTCAGGCTATAATTGAGCAGGATGGGGCTTAATGGCAGGTATAATGGTATGTAGTCATGGACCTACACTTAGAGGAATGCTACTGTCAACCAGTCACTGTTCAAACATCACTGTGCAAAAATCAATACAAAATGGGGCCCCTGGCAAAGCCATTGAAAAGAGCAGAGGGGGACCCTGATACAATATATTGACTTTCTCTCTCTCTCCTTCGGATCTCTCTCTTCTGGTTTGAAACTCTTTTCTCTAAGCCATACCTCAATGGCTTTTGTCTTTTGTTATCTCATTGTCTTGTGTATCGGTGCTTGTCATTATCCAGTGCAACAGCTCACATTCTGGCCAATGGCGAGTTATGCATTACCTACATCGCAGCCATATTTGATTTACGTCATCAGCAAAGATGGCAGAGCAAATGCAAACAGAGCTTAATAAGACTGTGGACTGTAGTTTCACTACAGTAAACCAGCAGAACGGCCACATGTAGGCTATCGTCACTCTAGTCGTCACAGAATCTTCCATTTGCACCACCATGCTTGGTGTAGCGATCCCGATGTGGGTTTGTTATAATATTCTGTCTTTAGTATAGCCATAGCCATATGTGACAGACAACTGGCAAACACATCTCTTCCCTCTTCTTACATGATGATTACACTTAAATGAAAAAAATCATAAACTCACTGTTGAGTAGCAAAAGACAGAAAACTAAGATTAATTTGGTTGAAGTCATAAGGTACAAATACAAGACTGAGACAGAGATTTCTCTGTGGGACTATTTCAATATACTATAGTGACATACCAGAAACTCACTCTAAATTCACTGAACCTACCAGATATGTCCTGAGTCACTATAGAAATATCATAGGACTACTAGAAGTGCTTGAAATTATGAACTCAAATAGAAGTCAATTAGTGCTTTTGTTTAAATGTTCTGTACTTGTTGATAGCATTTTCTGACCCATGCTTTACAGTTTTTTACTAACACATTTCTCTATACGAGTTCACGTTTTCAAAACTCTTCACTCAGTCAGCACAGCAGAAGTCAATGAGACTAAACTGTGGATCACTTTTCATCACTTTCTCACAAAATGCATTCAGTGACCTCAACTTTCAGATTCCATCAACTGTTTTCTCACTCAAACTCAACTAACACCAAACCTCTGTGTATTTACACTCAGGTTTACATACTGTTGTCAAAGCTGTTTAATTTACGTTCAAAACCAAACATCACTCAAAAGAAATTGCATAAACTCCTTGGTGACCTCTATGAAAGACTTGTGTCAGGTGAGGAGAGGGGGCAGAATCCAGAAGGTTTTGTAATTGTTTGGGATAGTGTGGCGTTTCACCATCTCTTCCAGTCACAGAGTGGTTTACAGCCCGTCCCAGGATGGGGTCTCTTCTCCTTCCACCTTACTCTCCAGTCCTCAACCCCACAGAGGAACTCTTGTCCTCATGGAGGTGGAACGTTTACGACCAGATGTCCCTCTGTGACACAGTCTGCTGCTGGATGTCTGGACATATCTGCAGCAGACTGTCAGGATGGATCAGACATCACTGCATTGCAGCCCACAATATGAAAGTGTTGGAAGTAACAAACAATAAACTGATAACTTTGCTATTTATATAGCCTTATCAGTAGTAGGGCTAATAAGGTAAAGTTTTTAAGCTGCAGCTGGAGGAAACGGGTCATGCTGTGGGGAGCATTAACACCCTCAGTAATTAGAATGACCTGCCCTGTAGATGCTGATATCTAATAACGAGTACTCTGTATGGATGGCAGCATTAGAGGAAAGGTCAGGGGTCATCCGGGGGTCCATGAAAGCACAACCGATTTCATGGAAATCCTTCCGTGTCCAACTTTGCCATTTTTAGCCCCTAAACACTACAGTAAAACAGCAGAATACCGTAAATGATCCCACAGTCTCTCTGAAATGTGGAGCTCCTCCAGCTCATATGCCCAGCCTATCTAAGAATTATGTTTAAGTAAATATAAAATCACTAAAATATTTTAAATATTTTGTCTTATCACACTATTTGAGTTTGAATCGACTTTGTCATCTTCCGGATTTTCCACTCCAGTTCTAACATAAATCAATGGCCACCATGTGACCATGCACTGAGAAGGAAAAACATAAAAAAACACGTCACATATGCAGACTAATGTGTGTGTGTGTGTGTGTGTGTGTGTGTGTGTGTGTGTTTGTGCGCGCGCGTCTTTTCCGGAGATTCTCTCTCCTTTTCACTTGTCTCTCTTTCTGTCTCTCCTTGCCTTACACATTAGGCTACCAGAAAAGAGAAAAGATGTGTCACCATGGTAACCACAGCAGTATGTGAAACAGACATGAGTGAACAGAGATTTAAAATGGTAAACACTCATTATACCCCTGCATTCCACATCATTTAGCACTGTCCTTCCAGTTCGACCTGCATGGAAACACACACACACACACACACACACACACACACACACAGAATATATTGTCCTTTGGATGCTAAAAATATATATTCAGTCAGTACCATAGAAACCACTCTCTGTAAACAGCAAAGGCTGATGAGCTGTCAGATACTGTAGATAGATGTACTGTCCTCACTCTACCAAATCTATGCCACATACTAATAATCTACAGTATGTATTCATATTCATAGTAACTTTTAGTATGCAGTTACCAAGGTACTTTCTATTTGTGCTAACAAGAAGTGACACAAAACCTGCGCTGATGCATGTCAATTAAACAGAGACTTTGAAATGCCAATTAAACTTCTCAAATTAATTAAAGTTTTCCAGTATTACTTGGAGCTGTCTCACCACCACATGCAATTTATTTTATATTTCTGAGTATCATCTATCCATAGACCAGGGTATTTGTCACTTGCCCAACTGGAAAGCTACTGACACTGACACACATGTACCTTTTGTGAAGAGCATGAATTGATTAAGATCAGTCAGAGCTCATTTGGCTTGTATTTCCATTGGATGGACTATTATTAAACAGCTGAGAACAATATGTCAACTGGTAGAAATATAAATGTGGAGTCTCAGCCTGTACAACACATGCTATACACTAGAGGCAAGGGGGAGGGATTTCTTGATGATTACAACAACAGCTTCTCTGCAATTTCTGCAAATTGGTGCACAGCAGTTTATCTGAGTGCCACTGATAGATAAAGAAATCTTGACAGTCATAAATAAGTAAATATTCACATAAAACGCAAGGTCACTGTTCAAATGCCAAGAGACAGTAAACTGTGTCCCACTCCTTGACTGTCCAGAAGCCCAGCCTTGATATATAATCATTGTGTTATATCTGGATTTACACTTATGACTCATGCATAGGGGGGGTGGGTATTATAGCTTGCTTGTGAGACACAAATGTGTTTTGGTTAAATAATACTGAGGAAATAAATCTGTGCCTGAACTAGAGATATGGTGTTATTTAATTGAAATGAATACGCTTTTTTTTCATCAGTTATTCATCTTGTAAATTTAATAGACCTCATGTCCATAATGTGACCTACAAGACACGGTATCAGTGTGTTCTCCACATGGGGTACTGAGATGATGAAGTCATGCCATTTTTTATTCAGATTCAATCTGCTTGTATTATTTCACTGTGCTGTTATATACAAACTGCTGGATACTGAAGAGGCTTGTGATTTCATAGTTTAGCCTTTAATCCGATTGAACCCCACGGTTCCCCACTGAAGACATCTCACCCCGTACTCATTGAATTGACTGGGGAAGGAATTCTAGACTGACTGCACCTTCAGTTTGAGCACTTCACTGGATTCATCAGTGCATCAGTACCGTACACTCCCTCACACAGGATTCCTGTTTGACTCAGCCTGCCGAAGATTTCAATGTTTTTTCTCAACACTGGGATTTTTGCATCCACAAACACCCTTCACTGCATGAAAAACTCCCCAGATAACCTTGGGACATAACACACCACCCAACCTTCAGCTGAGATAGACTTGGTGTGACTGGATCTAAGCCTTTGTGCTTTTCCCTTTTACTGTAAATTCCCTTTAAATGTGCTCCTGATGAAGATCAACTGGAACTTCATTATGATTGTCTGAAGAACAAATCCATTATTGGTCTTTTGTGTGTGACTTGTGTCAGACTGAATGGAGGACAGAATATCTGCCTGTAAAGTCATGGTAACCTGCTGTAGTTGAGGACTGTTCGTGCAGAGTGAATCCTCTTCATCTGCTCTCAGATATTTATATCACTGTGTTTCTCACAAGGTCTAAACGTGGAGTGTGCACAACATTATGAATGCTGGGGATTTACATGAAGAAGGCAGACCAAGGTGAGGTGAATCCAGGGAAATGCAATGGCTGCTTAGTGCTTTCACTCGTCAGATCCAGCTCACATGAAGGAGAGCAGATGGGTTACAGCTGCATTATGCAACATTTCTAATAAAAATACACTGAGCCTCAATCAGCGGCTCAGTCTGAGTCTTCAGGTCCCAGTGCTGTACTGGTCAGTCGTCTACTCAGGAACTAGTTTCTCTTAGCTGTAGTTAATTAACCTGCAGGAATATAGAACCAGAACTGAAATCCCAAATTGGGGCTGCACAGACAAAAACATCCCCTTCATTGTCAGTCAGTTGGTAGGAAATCTTCACGTAAGAACTGACAAGTTGGAAATTAAGCAGTGACCCGGCAAAAAGTATTTTCTTGCCCACTTTGTGTCAAAAAGAAATTAATCTTGAAGAGTTTATATCCACACTAGTGGATTTGTGATAGGTATAATGTTTATCATGTTTACCATCTTAGTTTAGTGTGTTTGCATGCTAACATTTGCTGATTAGCATTAAACACAAAAGTTGTGTCTCAAATTCAAAGTGTATACTGATTTTTAGCAGATTGTTAGTATGAAATGTGTTCACATGAGGAAAGTGACAAAATAAAGAATACTCAAACCAGACGGCATGCGGTCGATTTTTAAGTGTGTTGTTGATGCACACTATTCTCCCACAATACAATGCACAAAGGAGATGGAGGAGCTACTCACAGCTGGGAAAAAGTTAAATGACCAGCTAATAACAACCTGCTGTTGGCTATATTGCATGTCATTTCCAGTAAAGAAAGATCTAAATATTACAATATAAAACGTATGTTTTCTGTTCAAAAAGTGTAAATGTAGGAAGATGGCAACTCACCCATCGTTTACTTGAGTGGTTATATCTCCAGTCTGATCTCGAACGCACAGCTGACAGGTACCTGGTTTGTTTACATGACGTGACAGAAGTGCATATTTAACGGATTCAGTGTGGACAGAGAATCTGATGCAACGCGATAGTCAGACGCTAGCTTGCTGTTAGGACACGGTATAACAGACTTGGGGAACGACTCCCTTGCTATTGCACCCTGATAGTCAGTATTATTTCTATATATGCGCAGTGTTAAAGAGACATCGAGACCTCTTGAGATGTTTGGCTGGACGAGGTCATAGAGCATCGCTTGCCAAGCTGCAATTTTGTCAGTCTAAAGCTTCCAAAAAAGGGGGGATGTTTTGGAGGATGGACATCGTCTCCTCTCAGCAGACAGAGTAAAACTGTTATCAGAAAGGCCTCCTCCAGTTATAAAGTTTTCGTCTCATGTTGATTTGTATATTCTGAACACATATGCCACTTAACACATGTCTGCTGCTCGCAGATCAGGCTATGAAGCAGCTATTCCTTCCAGCACTAATTCTATGTTTATAGTGCTCCTGTAAATCCATTGACATTGCTTCCATTGATTGATTCGGATGATGAGCTAGTTACACAGGATTGTGAAACGTTGATTGATACCGTTACGTCGCCCAGCCTAATTTGTTGCAAACTCCCATTCCAAATTCAGACTCGATATTCTTTTCTGATGGTTCAGCGATGTGAATATCAGATGAGCAGTATCTTTCAGGTTATGCTCTCACCACTGAAACAGGTGCCTCCTGGAACTTCTGCTCAACAAGCTGTGTTGTACGCCATGACATGTGCCTGTATTTTGGTTGAGGGCGAGCCTGCTACTATTTACACTGAATAAAGATATGCTTTTTGTGTTTCCAAAGCGATATGGAATAATAATGTGGATAAAGGAATGTGGTTGAAGTCAGTCGAATCTGGCTTGTGGCTCCACCCTGATCCTCCATGGGTGGGCCCAAGTTGCACATGGTCCCACACATGTGGGAAAAGGGGGGATGAATGGTGTGATCTGAATCCAGTGGTTCACTCCATTGTGACTCAGTTGTTGGTCAATAAGTGCACAGTGTGTTTACAGAACAATAATGGCAAAGAAGCAGTAAAACACGAACACGTGACACCAGCATCATGTCCATTTGACAAAGAACACCAGATGTCAATATTACTGAAATACATGAGCTACTAAGTTACAATGACAGTAACAGATCATAGGAACCTTCGATAAACTTTTACCTACTCTGCCAAGCATGTGAGGAGGTTCAGTCTGTCTAGTCAGAAAGATTTTAAGACCTTGGGGTGTCTCAGTTTCTTGATATGCTGGATGGAGACTGGATTCTGTTGTTTAGACTAGATAGCTAAGAAGAGCCATGCAAGCCCCTCTTTGTGACCTTGTTTTCTTGGGTATAACTAGACTGTTTGTCGAGCAAACTCCATGCCACCACTGTTGTGTGGACTCTGTTTCCTGATACCAGTTATTGTAAATAAATCCATTCATTTTAAGACCATGGAGACTAATGAGATAGTTTTTTATTCACCAAAATAGAGACTGACCTGAAAGTACAATTTTATTTATCAGCAGCACAGCTTAAAGTTAGCTGACTAAGTGTTCCTGTCGCATGTAGAGAGATTATCAGACAAAGCAGGAAAGATAAAGAGTTACATGTAGAAAGTGTCATGAGCTTTCCACAAATGCCAAACCAGTTACATTTTCTAAGGAAATGCAGTTGTTGCTGGACATTTTGCAGAATGCCATGGTGTAATCATTAAATGTCAACTGACTGCTTTTACTCAGTGTTCACGTTTTCAGCTATCTCTGAATTCTGTAAGAACACAGTGTTAATGCTGGGGGATTAGTTTGTCCCTCTTGCTGCTTGGAGTCTTTGAGAGCTCCCTCCCAAGAGAAGAGCCTTTACTGCCAAATCTAACTGTAGAGAAATTAGCTATTAACAGTTAATTCCTTGACGTAAGTATTTCTGACTGAACTCTACTTCTGTACTTAAGAAAGTCGTGAGGATTTGATCCAGCTGGATAGATTTCATGAAGATACAAATCAGCCATTAAAATACCATAGAGAGAGGGAGAGACTAAGCACTGCTGGAGGCTATCAATAACTCCCTCTCTTCCCTTTTCTCCCATCATCCCATCCATACGACCCCCAATCGACTAAGAGATGTACGTCAGAGTCTGCGTGGAAAGGATTTTTTTTCTCTTTCTTTTCGCCCACTGACTGTTATGATTCAACTCAGCCTTTAGAGCAGGGTTGAGAAGAGAAGCGAAGAGAAGAGAAGAGAAGAGAAGAGCGTGGGCTTAACCTGCTTCTCTTCCTGTCTCTCTCTCTATCTTAGTACCTGTTTCCCTTCTGCACAGAGCTGCAGAGCTGCTCTCTTTTACTCAGAAATTAAATCCTAGGTTTGTGCATGCCTGTGAAGCCTACAATATACAGACAAATAGAAAGGAACAGCTCAGTGGTGGGATGTGTGAAGGAGGTGGGGACCAGTTGACTGTGAAAGAAGCGTGAATCATATCTTTAACACCTATCTTCTCCTGTCATATTCCTCATAAACTATGGTAGACTGATTACTTTAGACTTGTTTTTACAGCATTTCTGTATCAATAGATAATTCACACTAAAACAAGTTATGTGTCTCAGATGAATTAAGGGGTTAACCATGACTTAAGTCTTGAATCCACAGTCAAGTTAGGCTAATTGTAGCCTAAGCCCTAACCCTAACCCTAAAGTTGGTGCACATGTCTGTGTTTTTGTGTCAGAGGACTAACAGTAAGCCAGCACCGGCCCATGTACGGACTGGTGACAAATTAAATAAATCAATTAAATTAGATAGCTGTTCTGAAGGATTGCTTTGGAACAATACCTTACCAACACGCTGCATGCTGGCTTTTACTTTCATATGGCTACTTGACTTGACTGAACTTGGCTTAATCATCATGAGTCTGCCAACCAGGCAAGGCTGGTCTAGCAGGCTCCTGATGATTCACAGTGCCCTTGCAAATAGCTAGCCAAAATGGATTGGTCCAATAGTGGTTAGATGGTGCATGGTTACATTCTAGCTAACTGATCAACTGTCAAGGATGTCCAGCATGCATACATTTTGTAGCCATACTCTGAGATATTGATATCACAGAGTGCTGATGTGTATGGCAAGCCCTTTTAACATTTAATCAGTAGGGCTGACTAGTAATGATTTT